>ATSW01011569.1:0-15923 GCA_000444245.1 Botryllus schlosseri
CTTGGGTCTTGGGCTCCCATAGGATGATAAACCTACCCCTGTTACCTTTTCGCTGTTGCCACAATACTAATGGTACTGTTAAGTGGGCCAGAGCGAAGCGCGAAAATTTTCGATAATTGATGATAAAATCGGTCAATATGATCGGGAATTGCATATATATTGCTATCAATTTCTTGTCCTCGCTTCTCACGTAATCAGATTAACCGGTAGAGCCGAGTAAGGTGTCTTGGAAACTGTAGGGCCCGTTAGTATGATTCCGTAACAAGTTATTTCGTGACCTCCTGTCTGCTATATCAAAAATATAGAATCGCCCAAACGTAGGCTTCTGAACTGAAAGACGCACACGATTTCAAATTGTTATTTCTTCACTGGAATATAATTTTTCCCTGTCCCGTGAGGTTCAGATTACCTAGGCAGTACTTTGTATATATAACGAAGTCTTCAGTCATCATAAGGGCAGTCCTGTTGGGCCAAGGTTTTCTCGCTGCCGATCGTTCTGACCCACTTCTTGGAGTCGCATGTTACATGGCCTAAAACTTAATATGTCTTGGTGCGTCGTGGCGCGGTAATGGCCAACGCCGATTTGCCCAATGCCTATTTTTATAAATTTTACGCATTTTTTCTTGGGGATGACTACCCAAAAATCTCGATATTTGGCAGCATGAAATCACGCCTAGAGTGAAAAATTTTTGAAAAAGATGCATAATTTTGAAAAAACACTCTATAATTTATGCTAATTCACGAAATAATTTTTTGCCCCGTTGGGGGTTTCACATGCGGCAGTTATGGTCCTGTCTTTACCTAGTGACGATAGCAATCTACTCACTTTCCTGCAATCCTAATTAAAAACTCCAGACTCCAAGCCAAGCAAGTGTATTTTATAAATATAAATTTTATTTGTTGTCATAACTCGATTTCCTAATATTTTCTGGGGGCCGCAAGAAGGCTAACTGGGGGCCGCGGTTGGGAATCATTGCTCTACAGGCATACCTGGAAATCCTATGTTGCCTCTCAGCTGCGCACGTGCGCAAATGCGCAGTGCTGACATGGTCTCTGCGCACACAAAATCTAAGTTGCACACGAAAAATCCGAAGTGATGACCTTTTTTTTTAGTCGTTACGCACTGTCGTCCAAGTGTCTGCGCAGTAAGTTGGTGAGTGTGCGCAGACTCGTCAAAAATTAGAGGTAACATTGCCTGGAACATGATTTTTAGTCATGACCGAGTGATGCAATTGGTCACCGTAAATACTATTATTTGTAAAATGAACGAAATTCCAATTTGAATGACCTCGGGTTCTACTGGTTGGAATTGAGTCAAATTTCGTAACGTGACGATTTGACGACTAAGCCGATGAAATTTGAAAAAAAAATTTGTACGCTCCTATTGCTTACATTGAAAAACAGATCATTGATTAGAAACCATTTGATGTATTATTATATTTTTAGGCGAATATCATCGACTTGTTCAAGAGCTTCGGCACAATCATGAAGAAGAAGAATTGAAGAATTTAATAGAATATGGCATTTTCCAAATTGCCTCGGATCAATAGACGAGAAGCATGTCATGTCGCAAGCACCAGCCGACTCTGGCTCATTATTCTTCAACTATAAGAAATATTTTAGTATTGTGCTACTAGCAGTTGCTGATGCTTCATACAAGTTCAGAGTGGTTGACATTGGTGCGTACGGTGCTCAATGCGACAGCTCGATATTTGCGAATTCGGCCTTCGTCAAACATGTTCTGGGAAAGACATTGAGTGTACCCCCAGATAAACCGCTTCCTGGGGAAGTTGCTCCTCTCCCTCATGTTTTCATTGCGGATGAAGCATTCCCTTTGAAACCAATTTGCTAAGGCCTTTTCCTGGTTGTGATCTAAACAACTCAGAAAGAGTATACAATTATCGAATGAAATTATAGAATGAAATGCTGGTAATCTAATTCTAATCTAATTTGTAGAAGCTGAAAATTTTCAAGTTGTCGAAGTCTGTTCTTAATGAGAGAACATTGAAACTATTGCCACGTTGGAAGTTTTTAGGCGTCTTGCTGTCAAACACTGTTGTATTCTCCTGTGCAATATCAACTTGCTATTGGTAATTGTATCTACTGTCTCTCACTCTCGCAATAATGTTGAACAGTGGTATCAAAATGACTTGAGTCAATTTAACACATTTTGAGAAAATTGACTTGAAGTAAAGTTTTCATCTTCTTGCAGACATATATTCACCATGATCAACTTTGAATTAGTGAGACAGACATTAGCATGGTTAAGATATTGCCGAAAATTATTGTAAATTTTCAAAAACTGTATTTCTTCAAGTTTTAAAAAATAGATACTTTGATTCCACTGTTACGATATACGAAATTGTTGCTGTATGTGTGGCATTGAGAAAGTTGCCTACATTTATGCAACTCTAGTAGAATGCATGCTGGTCTCCATTTTCATGTTGTATTTCCTATGAAGTAGGCTACTGCACGACCGTACTAATATGAGTTTATCTGATTGTTATACTGTGAGCTGAACGAAAACATTCCGTGTTGTAGAATAAATGTATCCCTATTAACCTTTGTCGAGTGATGGACCCTGGTTTACACTGAAGCTGAAAGCTCTTCATATTTTACAAAACTTTCGCCGGACACCAATACTTGATCAGTCGTAAGGGCCTTTTTGCACAGTAAAGACCTTCTGCAGGTCGACACAAATAACAACAGGTTAGAAATGGTTCATGTTATTTACAGGAAAGAAGGCTACTGCATGCCAATATACACAAAGTATATGGGTGCATCACAATTGAAACATAAGTAAACAGTCAAAGAAGGGAACTGCATGTTATTTACAGACATTATATTTGCGCATCCCAGTAAAACCATGAAAACTGGCAAGGGATGAGGCTACTACATATTCCATGTCTCCAACTAATCTTCACTTCTATTTTCTGCAACTACTTTCATAATTTCAATTTCCACTTTCAGCCTTTTCTCTGGATTCATACTTCTCAAGAGCGGTGCAAGCATGAGTGCGAATAAGTCAACTTCGTCTTCTTTCTCATCTACAAAAATTAAACTAGATGCAATCAGGATATTTTTTCATAAATAAGATTGTAATAATTACCTGCAGTAAGGCGTTCAATCGCAGAAAGAATGGTTCGCTCACGATCTGATGACTGTGAGTCACGTTTGTTTTGCTTTCCTGAAACCAGTTTGCTTAATGGCGTGCTGCAATCACTTGGCAACGATGGCGCTGGATCTCCAGAATGCAATGGTCCTGTAGAGTGATAGGCACATAATAGGCCTATACATCTATTCTATACACATAACGAAATATAATTTGACAGGGTATTCACAAATAATATTTGTAACTGAACTGAGCTGCTGGTAACTAAAGTCTTGTCCAATGTTCCCCCTAAGCTGCGCAAATGCGCATCGCTGATACAGTTTCTGCGCCAAAAAATTTAAAGTGATGACCTTTTTTGAGTATTAACGTACTGTTGTCCAAGGGTATGCGCAGTGAGTTGGTGAGTGTGCGCAGACTCGTCAAAAATTAGAGGGAACATTGGTCTTGACAGACGTCTTTTATGTTATATGAAGCTTAAATGTTGTACTAACCTTGATTCTGCAAACCGCCATTCGGAACTTCAGTCAGGTTCAAAGTAACTAGTAGGTCATGTGTATCCAGAGGATCTTGTGTATCCATGGGGTCATGTGTAATGTATCGACGGCATTATGTGTATCCTCCAGGGAATCCTGTTCTTCACTACAATATTCGTCGACGTTTGAATATGTGCTGGAATAAACACATGAATTTATTTCATGATAGGAAATCGTATCTAATCAGTACCGTAACTAATAGTCATTTACCTTCGGATTTCAACAACTGCATCCAGAAAATCAAACATTGGCATCAGCTGCCACCGCCTGTATTTTGACTTTCCCGAACCAGATCTGGTTTGTTCTTGCATATTCTTTTTCTCCCGTCGATATTTATCACGGAGATAATTCCATTTCTTTTACATTCATCAACTATGAGAAAAAATAAGCAAAGCAATTGGTGAGTAGTTCGAAGTACTGTACTCGTTTTTTTTATAATTACCTGGAAATTGTACATCTCGGCTCACGCGTTCCCAGCAGTTCGCATAGCCACTTTGTCGCCATACGATTTGTGTGACTTTAAATACAGCGCTGGGAATTGCCTTACCAATTCGATCAGTACCTCCGGATCCATTAATGCAGATTGCAAAATCACAGCCGTAATAGACATCGTGCCGGGAATGTTTGTTGTTAGCGCGCGAACAATCAGCTGATCTCAGTGACGCCTGACTGAGCACAATTTACGCTGCCAGTGTGAACCTCAGGTTCGCTTCACATAGTTTAGCTTAGTTTAGCCTAGCTTAGCTTATTCTCAGTGTACACCGCCCTTTAAGGCGTAAGCTTATATTCCCTTGCAAGTCCTCGTCGAAATTGTTGGCAAAGCGACGGAAGATATTGATTTTGTGGGATTATTATATCATTTGATTGTCCCAGTTGATACATTGTGCGACGTTTAAAACGTCAATAGGTACTTCAGCATTATGGCATTGTGACAGAGTCGTCGCTAGGTATCGTGTACACTGTACATTATTATAGGAATAGGCTATCACTTCACTGAAATTAGCAAAACGACGTGAGGTGACGTCATGAGGTTCACGTTCGCGTTCACACAGGACCTTTCAAAACGGTTCGCGTTCACACGAACCTGAACCTTTCTGAGGTTCAAACCATCCCCAATGTTCTCTTATTTTGAGAAATGAACCAAAATATTCATAACTGATCCGCCGATAGCCTCCGCTGAATTGGCATTCTTGTTAGAGTCGTTAGTATTTAAATTATCTTCCCCGCGACCCCGGAGAATAGCCAAACGACCCCACTGGGATCGAGACCCCTAGTTTGGTAGCCCCTGGACTAGAACAATCAGAATCTACAAATCCAATAAAATCATTATCTTTCGTCGCTTTGACAACAACAATCTTCCTAGAGTATATTTCGTTCTTACTATTGTGTAATCGCGAGCAAAGCTCACAGCAGAAAGTCACCAGATATATGCACAAGTCAAACGCTGAATACTTTTAGCAAACTTTCCTCACAAAGCAAATGATTTTAGAAATTAGCAAGTTCGTTTGTTGCTAGATTTCTTTTCATGTTGCTCGCTTCTTGCGGAGAGTTGTTCGCAGTTAAAATGCAACAACTTCAATTAAAATGCTATATTGACGTGAAAAATTGTAATAGATAGAAAAGGTTCACAATGCAAAACCTACTAAGGTTCGTCTACGAACGCGAACGTCCAAATTTCTGAGGATCACACACAGAACGCGAACGTGAACCTCACGTCCACACTATCTCTACTAAGTAGTAGTCCTACCTCTTATCAGCATGACAGTAGAGAAACAGAAAATTCAGTATTCAAATAATGTATACATGAGGAGAGTAACGTTACGGAATGTATAATTATTACTCTTTCACCGCTATAATGTTTAACCCTGGTAATGTTTTGTGCATATGACTACTATACAGTGTATATAATTTCCACATCTCTGAAAAAAATGTCTACGAATCGCTACATGTATTTTTACAGTTTAGTTAGATCTTCAAATATAATATGATCGACTTCGACATATTACTAAGAGCTTTGGGCTCATTTGGTACTTACCAAATTGTGGTTTTCACCGCGTTACTGTACTATGAAGTGCCTTGTGGAATGAATTATCTAGCATCAGTGTTCATATCATATAAACCAGAATGTAGGTAAGTGCCTCTTGCTTGCTGATACCATATACCAGATGGCCTCGTAAATCACAAAGAGCTACATCAAAGAAAAAATGTCCGGCAAACGTGTAGGCCTACTCAAAGTAGGTGTGGACACTCGAACACTCAAGTGATTGTGTTCAATATCGAGATAGGTGACAGGAATTAGTGCGGTATATTTTGCATGCAAATATGCCATACTAAATCCTGTCAGCCATCTCGATATGGAACACATTCAAATCAACAAAGACCAATAGCGACTTTGCCTTGATTACTTCTCCAGATGGATCGAAAATAACGAAGTGACCGAAGTAATCCGGGTGTGACAGTCACGTGATTTCCCGAGTGTCCACAATACCTTTGCGTAGACGCTGGTTCTACAGAAATTACAACTAATCCGAAATCGAGAATTTGTATTTTTCAACCACATTGAAGGGTTTATATTTCACTGCTACCTCACATATTATTTGCACAGCTAGAAACCCGTAATTCTAATGGAGCCTGGATTTTTTTCTAATTAAGTAACATCAACTATTTGTCTCTAATTTCGCATTCTCAAATATGTCAACCTATGGTATATATCAGTGGTTCACAACGTGGGCGATTTGGCGGTCTAGGGGGCGGAAATGGACAAAGAGGGCGACAGGGGTCGAAAATGGCGAAGGGGGCGATAGGGGGGCGATGACGCGTCAAACGGCAAACCTTTTTTTTAGTCAACCCACGTAAATTTAGTTGCAAAAGTGTCAAATTCGACATCGAGCCGAAAAGTTGACCTTTTTTTCAGTCAACACGCCGGTGATTACAGTTTGTATGCCCATTTTTCGGTACACAAAATTTGGGGGGGGGAGGGCGATGATCGGTGTTGAGCTTGAAAAGGGGGCGATGAGTCGAAAAAGGTTGGGAACCACTGGTATAGATGTAGATACTGCAGCCATCGTTAATACGTTCAGAACACCGCACTAAACGGGCATTTGGTTTCACGTTCATCCCTAGTCCTTTGCACAGTTATACATGGCGAGGATATCCCGCATTTCAAATAAATTTATAATTATAATTGACGTCAGATATTTCTATTTTAAATTCAGCAGCCAATTTCGTACTACATAAAACGTTTGTTCATCGCAGATGCCAGATGTCATTTGATGCGAGTCATTCGACTAATTTAAGTGATTTGGAAAAAACGACCTTAACCACCCCGATAAATGAAAACAATGTACCAATTGATCCGTGTGTACGGTAAGTTTCTCTTTTATTCACTTGCGCAGAGAACACGTCACGATGCTGTATTTTATTCCATCATCAGCAATGTTCTCCGTGTTCTGATCTTCTACGAGCTGGCTGCGGTTAGAACAGTGAGTTCAAATGCGGTCTACGCTCTCCGTGCAACTTACAGTCTTCAATGGAATGTGGCCATGCCGAAGGCTATCTTTGCTTTAAATATGCAAGACGAAACCACTGAAACATGGCAGAGTCGGTACTCAAACTTTACGGCATTGGTGCTAAGGCTACTTCGTTAAAGACACTGCTCCACTCACGTTAAAACTCGGATGCACACTTGTATAAATTACTGGATGTTCAAAATGCAAAACTAGAACTAGTAGAACAAATAACCTTTATAAATCCATAACTAACGATCTAAATCACAACGACGTAGACAGGGGTGTCAACTAAATGTAGGTCGCGGGCCGGATTCAAACGTTTTGATCGCTTCCGGTCGGACCAGCGAAATTATTCTAATATGTTAACTCCAAACATATACTTTTGTTTTACACTGAATACAATATTATCGAGCCTATACGATATATCTAATAGTCCTATGCATTACATTGAAGATCGCGTGGTATCTATTGCAGTGTAACGCCCAGAGATGAGCAGGAATTAGGATTAGGTTTTTAAAAAACAGGATTTGTGAAATTTTGTCGGATTTGGAGTGGATTAGGATCAGAGATTTTTTTCTGAACGGATTAGGATTTGGATTGGATTTACCGATTTTCTGGAAGATTGATATGTCGTGTGGCGAATGGTGACAAACTTTATTCAGATCAGTTATTAATGTCCTCGTGGTACACTACACTATGGTGCAAATGAACATAACAGGTGCAGCCCTATGCCAAGTTATCTTAAACTAAGAGAATCGTTGGTTGTCAAAGGAAAAATTACAATCCCGCCTTGCATGAATTAGAATTTTTTCTGAATTAAAAGTTGAATTCGGATTAGGATTGGATATGGACTTGAATCTGAAAAGAATTCTGGATTAGGATTTGAAGCTTCGGATTTGGATCGGATTAGGACATAGAAATTCCAAATCCGGTCATCTCTGGTAACGCCGGAGTAATCACATTGGGCTGTTTTCGAGAATGTTCGGTATGTAGGTAGGTTGCGCGTGGGAAACTGATGGAAAGAGAAAAGATTTGGTCTGGCTGCGAGTGTGGATGGAGGTACTGGTTGTGCGCGAGTATGTCGGGGTTTAAATTGAAGTAGTAGTTCAAGTAGGGTAGTACAGTAGGCTATATATAAATACTTTAAAAAACCAATGTATAGTTGACCGTCAACGAAGTAGATTGATAGTTGTCTTATCGGACTGTAAAACGCGAGAGAGGGAATCTGAATTGCGACATCGTATTATCTGAATCAAGTCCACCGGCATAGTATAGGGATAAAATGTCCGAGATGGGCAGAAGTACGTACGCGATGTCGGGTCGGTTCTCTTCTATTGTAACTTAAGTCACGACACGGTTGCAATGTTCAATTTGGAGTGTAAATATAAGACCGACGTGTTGATGAATACGGCGATTTTTTTTACCTAATAAACGGAAGATTTTGACCTAAAAAATACATTTTAACATTGTTTCACCTAAAAACCTTAATTTTGGCCAAATTTTGACCTCACGTATTCAAATTAGGTGTTTTAGCACATATTGTTAAAATCTTACTACTTATCTTCATTTCTGGTTTGAACTGTCTGTCGTTATGAAGTAGTTTGGCCTGAAAAAACGTTTTTGACTTTAAACTGATATATTTTTAAATGGAAAAACTTGTATTTTAAGCAGTCTTGCTTCGATTAGGATATTGCGGTATGTTGACCATAACATAATGTCAACCTATTTGTTTCATTTGGCCGTTTATGATTCGGAATGAGCAGACAATGGGCCGTCTACAACGGTATGCCGATAACGTAGGCTACAAGCTGTAAAATATCAAATGAAAAGTTCACCGACAGCACAAAATCTACGATACAAACCAAATGCAGGGGTCATTTTTTTTACTTTGTAAACAAATTTATCAATTTGTTGACCTAACGCAACAATTCTGACAAAATCTCAATTATTTTGACATATCAAAATAATTCTCCCCATTGATGATATAAAATACAACAATTGCTTCAGTGACTTTACCGGATACCGCATACCCGATGCTAAGCGTAACACAGAGAACTTACAGATAACTGTCACGTAAACGCAAATTGTACTCTGAAAGCTTTTATCGAACGTCAATGTCAGTTCCACATACGTTACTATAAATGTCTACGTTAGTTGGGAGAAGTACGATATTTCTAAATAGACAAAATATGTGCCAGTATCTAAGATATACCGATAAGTTTTGCGACATATACGTATTATATCAAGAGCTATCAATAATTATACGTTGATAACAACATGTCGACATTTAAATTCAGGTATATATATATATTTACCTATTAGACTACTTTGGTGGACAGTCCTGTTTTGAAGCAGTTGGGCGACAATTATCGCCAACAGAAGGAGACAAGCTAGGCGTCTGAAAATAACTCGATTGGTTTTGGAATATCGATTCCGCGCTTTGTCACTGGTGATTTGCGGTTTATATCGCAGCGTTTAGAATATACACGAAATGTCCTCTAACTGCGGTCGCCCTAATTTTTCCCAACTTTTGCAATATCTAATAGACCACTTTAGTGGACATTTGTTACTTAGGGAGACAATTCGCCATTTTGAATTACCAGACCATGACCATTGCTGTTACTGAACTAAGGTGGACATTGACGTCGTATTATATGACAAGGTTCGGGAACCAGTTTCGTCAAAAGAGTCATTTACCAATGACAATCACTTTTGACGTCACTATTTGAAATCCACGACGTCATCCTTGTACGATATCGATGATCGCGATACATAATTCGCCGTTTGTTTGTTTTTTATTCATGGTGTTTTGACTAATTTGGTAGTTTTAGAGTATGCCTATATTCATTTTTTGATTCCATATTCACCGACTTTTAGCACAGCCCACTCCTAGGATTTTATAAATCACCGCTTACGCGGATCACATGACAACGAGGAGCCTAGATAAACCTCCAACACTTGGGTAGGAATTCTCGTGTCGTCCTCAGCCGGACTCGAACCAACAACCCATTGGTGTTGCAGCTGTGGATTATACCAATGACCACGCCATTTCACCACGCACATATTTGCGTTTGAAAACTGCTGTGAAAATACGGAACATGTGTCTTTATAAGAAGCTACAGTTGGCCATGCTGCAGATTAGATCACCAGTTCTCTACGGCTAGTAGGCAAATAACTACGACATTCAATAGCTACCTTGCTGCGATAGCAGATCTCAGTTACCATAAAATAATAAATATATTCATTTATTATAATCGACCCTAATATCCATCGGAAGCTTCTTGTTTCATAGACTTGGAGTGTATTAGCAGGTATAAGGCAATTTTCGGCTTAACGTATAAGGCACACTTTTTGATCAATTATTACTAGTGCTGCAAGACAGAAACCTTCGAATAAATACCACATTAACATGTCTGTACCTCCTATCTCAGACTCTCGTCATGTTAAAGCCGCTTCAAATCGTTACGGATTAGCTGGAAATTAGTCCACTTCATTAAAATAACTCCATTAAAGGGTGGTGGGATAATTTTTTGAAATTAAGGACGACGAAAATGAAATGAGCTGACAAGCAGGTAAAATACGGGTAAATATATTTCTCCAGTGATAGTAACATGTATTTTTGTCGGACCAATTTTGATTTCATGAAATCATTCCCAGTTATGCAGGGCACACCGATGTCTCTCTGCCTTGATTCGAAGTTTTTACTGATTGCAAAGTCGCCATTCCTAAAATCTCATCCACAGAGACATCAATTGCATTCCTCAGCAACTCAGCGTTCCAATATTTCTCTGCCACTTGACATTGACTGATCCAGGGCGTAAATGATGCCGATTGCAATTGAGAATGGACTATGCCAATGAATGGTATTTATGAGTTGAAAAAGCATTTATGGTACTTCACTTAGGCGTTGATACTAGAGCTGTGTATGTGCTGGAAACTTTGCGAGCTTCAGGGAAACTAAATGGTAACCCACTGAGCTTATAAAGCACATTAGATATTTTCTGGTCTTTCAATATCACCAGAACCCCCTTCTTGTCATAAAGTAATAAAAANCATTNGTGNTTTAACACGATATATGGNTACAATTAGTTATTAGATGGTATTCACCGAATGTGGAGGNTGANATGAANANAGGACGATGACTTTTGATAGGAATAAGATCTGTCACGATGCCAATTAGTCTTATAATCCGCCTGTAAGAGTAGCTATATAGGCCTAGGAGTGCTGCAGAGTACNTGATAGAATAATTCATAAATATCAAATTGCATCGTGAAGGAATCTACCTTGGACCGATAAAGAATATAGATATTGACTATCACTTGAAAAATATACTTACCCGTATTTTGTGTGCTTATTATCAGTTCATTTCCTTCTTGTGGTCGTGAATTTCAGTGTGTAAAGTACTGTATTTGAGAATTATCTCACCATCGTTTCAACGTGTCTATCCCAATGAAGTGGACCAATTTACAGCTAATATGTGTCATCAATTTCTTTCAGTTACTGGCGATGTATGCCTTGTCAAGATCAAAACATGTGTAAAAGACATCCCTGCCTCCTAAGGCATAAATAGAACACGATTTCTGGACATGTCGGTGTGACGAAATCGGTCACCGTAAATACTATTATTCTAGCAGCGCAGCACGAAATCCAGCAAACCTAACCGAACATTCGCCGCATTCACAGACACGCCTATGAGATCTTCAATTCAATCAAGCTCGTTAGTAGAGCGTAGCGAGATAGCGTATAGTGGAATAATCCACAACCGCAAAACCAGCTGATTGCGGTTTCGGGTCCGACCGAGGTCGACTCCAAATTTGTACTGTGTTAAAGGTTTATCTCGGTTTCTACGTACCACTCATTTGCGTAATCGTTGTCTTATGAACGTAAATATCGCATACAAAGATATCGGCAATGTGAACAATATAGTCGAGCACCGTGAATATCAAACAATAACGACCAAAATTGTTGCGTTACGCTATATTGCGGCGTGAAAATTGCTTTCATGAATCGCATCGATCTGATGTCATAGTTCAGATACGCGCCTTTCGCAGATGAAACACATTAACCTAGCTTTATCGGCTCGGAGCCGAATGAATCTTCACTAATCTATACTAAAACAGTCAGAGTGGGTTTGTTGATGCAGCCATCCATCCAATCTTATCGAGTACANCAGTCAAACCAAATTCGAAATAGTGAGGTGATGTAATATTGACCTTGATACCGATAGCTTTCCTTCATGTGTAATTTCGTCACTAAATGCTATATTTGTCGTCAAGACTACGTTGACTACGGGTTTTTGTAAAGTATCATAACTTTTACGAGTAATTACCGTGCCCGATAAATTATAATCACAATTATCAACATGGTCAAAATGCCGAATCATATATAAGATTATCCCAACCGGGGCCTACGATAACTGGCCTACGATCGTAGGCCCCTAGGCCCCGTCCCAACCTATCTTCATTGCCAATTGCGAGTCTTCTTGATTACCCTGGCGCTTGATGGGTTCATNATCATTGTAAACGAGGTATTACATGCGACCTAATGTTATTTAATAGGCTCCAGGCTCCGCCTATGCCTGCAGGAGGCCTGTGCTTCAAGTCCCGCACTGATCATAAATGGACTGTGTACGTACGTACACTAGGGCTGTTCAAAAATAAAGTAAAATTTCGGATTCCAGCCATTGACTTATTAAATTGTCAGGTTACCCTAAGAACACTGCACACCAAAGTTGGTTCAATTCTAACAAGTAAAGGACTCCGCAGATCAAATTAAAAATTTTAATTTATTAGGTGAAATTTTGAAAAAGAATTCAAATTTTTCTGCCAACCCCATGAAATTGTTTAGCTGTCTTCAAAGACGATGCAAACCAAATTTGACTCAATTCCGACCAGTAGAAGCGGAGTTATGTGAGTTTTTCGATTATAATCCTCGGATTATCCTGGATCGGTGGATCATCCGAGAAGTTCACGTTTTTCATAGGCGGGCTTTTCGAGGTTCCGTCTCGGTCGTTCACACCACTGGGCCATACGAGGTACCGCTGCGTTCGTCTTCGGGCCCCGCGTAGACCGATACCCGATACGATCGTATCGGACTTTCAGCCGACTCGGGATCGGCCTTCAAAAAACAGTGTATAGCGCTTTTTTCACAGTTTTTTTAATCACCGATTTCTCGCCAACCGAATATCGTAGCCGGATAAATTTGGTACCGGCAGACGCGTAATTCGATTACGATTCCAACGATACCCGGGAAATGGGGCTGAGACGCGTAGAAAAAAGTTTTCTTCCAAAAATCCGTGATGGTACGCCAATACGGGTTACGCAGTTGGTTTTTCGATCGGTCGGTATCAGAACATAGATCGAAATACCGATCGACAACCGCTGGTCTTAGGGGTTCGACAGAGTTATCCCCGTTTTCCTCTCGTCGAACTGAACGCGATGATATCCGATTCAACGGCTTGGGCACGGGGTTGGCCCGGTATTGGTGTCTGAAAAGTCGGTTTTTGTCTCCCAAAGGCTACCGAATTCGCAGAATATACAGATCGATCAGTAGCTTAGGAATAGCCTACTTTTATCACAAAAAATTTAACATGCCGCCTTTCTTACAGAGATAGGCACAATTCACAATGTTGAATTAGGTCGATGACTTTTGTATTGTATACGTACGCGCGACCAATTGCGTGCCATCAACTGGTAAGGTCTCATGTCCGCTGTCACCGAGTGATTGAAAGATTAGTTTCAGCGTATTAGCAGGTTATTGTAAATGGACGTTACTTTGGACGATGGACTAGCAGATGATGTAGAATGATGCAGAAGATGTATTAGCACCTCATGGCCCTAAAGTTTCATGACAAGTATATCAGCATGAATCCTTAACACGAATCTTATATGAAAAGTTAAAGACGCAAACATGCGTGATGGAGTTACTTCCCAATCAGTGTTTTCATCGAACGATTCGTTCTGTGTATTGAAGAGTATTCTACATAGCTGCTGAATTCTGCGTACAATAGCGTACAAATTTGGATCGCCACGCTGACTCCTTTTCCATGACAAAAAGTGAGTATTCAGTATAGAATGCATTTCCCTTCTGTTGTAAGTATTATATTTCGTTAACTACGTCACGCGGAAGGGTAAGTACTGGACAGAACAGTCGCCAAACGGAGGCTGCGTCCTGTGATGTTTCCCTCACTAATTCAATTCGTGCCGTGGTAGATTTTCACTGCGTAACGTGCTTTCTGACAGATTATTAAACGTCTATGTGAGTAGCAACGGATTTAGAATCGTCCTTGAAAAGGTGTTCACAGAACTCAATTAGTAAAATGTTGACTTCACGCTCAATATATCTGGGAATAGGCCTACTTTTATCGCGTAACGTTAACTTTATATTGTTTCCCGATTAATTTCAAATAATTCAACTAGCTAGATACTTTCTAAATATTGATAAATCGTATATATACGCTGTGTGAGTGAGCACATAGTTACGATAACATCTGCCTTTTCGTTTCATTGATTCAAAATCAAGTGTGTGGCCTATGATAAAGCTCCATCTTGATGAAGCAACCTATCATGTTGCATTTTTGTTTTGAAATTTACTGGAGTTGTGTATAATCTTCAAACGTATGTACTGTGCATGGAGCTAACAATTTGGCATTAGATCGCTGCCTTGTTTTTCAGCCACTGCAAACAATCGAGACGTCAAGATAGCTGGGAAGACACTTTAATGAATTTGCCGTCAAGCAATTCTGATCAAAGTGCCTGCGGTCTCCCTAGTCTGCCATAATGATCAACGATGATGACGTGACGGTCTGATCACTTAAACATCAGACTGTCAATGTCAATATATGTATTGTTGCCTTGGCTTGAACGGACGGGGCCGTAATTGATAGCCGAATCTGACTGCTTCTTACCGTGTGTTAATATAAGGAAAATAGAATATCTGTACCCATGTTTTAGTTAGTGCAACGCATATAATGTAAGATTATCGGTTGTAAGCCTAGATTATACCGAGCGTTGTAACCAGCGCATTGTGCGAAACCGACACTCTGGGTATTTACAACTGATACCACAATATGTCTGATAGCCAGTGATAGGTGTTTGAATGGACACTCTCTTGCCGCAGCATTATGACGTTATGAAATGACAAAACAAGTCAACTTTGCAGTTGGCTGCTTTCCGAACCTATATCGCCACATTTCAGCCTGATCATCATTATTTGTTTATGTTAGCTTTGCAGAGTCATTTTATCCTTGTACGTGATGACGAATAAACGAGTTTGATTTTTCAAGCAACACTGCTGCATGGTATGAGCGGATGACATGAGCTACGTCAGTTGAATTTAATGTTAAAATTACGGTTGATTGATATCACGCGTTTTCAACCCAGATATGCGTTTCTGGTAAGATGATAGGGTGATTACAATCATTTAAGGAATTGCTACAAACTTACGAAGGTATGGAAAGCTGATTGAGGTCACATGGTCCGTTGGACCTTGCACATAATTTGAAAATTACGACGAGATATATTGTTATTATGCTAGTCGTTGCTGTTCTCCTCTCTCTAGCAACGAAATTATTGTGGGTGTGGAGAGGGATGATTACACCCGCGGCCATATTAGGTCACATTTTATATTCATCTGGTCCAGATTGACACGACATGAATATTCGGCGCCAGCAATTTAGGTACCCGGATCAAGACATTTTTATATCGAAGTTTACGGTCAACATAAGGGAAATCCTTTTCGGCTAATGTTTTCTTGCTGACGACTGAGACT
>ATSW01011570.1:0-12172 GCA_000444245.1 Botryllus schlosseri
ACTCAGAACGATGTCGATTAAATCACTGTATTTTGTGTTTATTCGTATCGTTCGCGACACGCCTGTGTCATTTCTGAGAGTAACCATACATTCACTGATTGTACGTTCACTGATCCTCTATTGTTACATCACAGATATATTGACCACAACCGAAATGATCACAGCTTACGCTGTCGTAGTAGCAGTAGATTAATCCAATAGCAAATATCGCAGGTGTTTCTTTAGGCGGCCCAGTTCTTACACTGATTACAGTGATCACCTTAACCAACCCTCTCGTATGATTTAAAAATCGAGCGAATATAATTTCTGCGTCTATAGTCTCACGGATGTGTAGATGGGAAGTGTATTGTATCATATCAATTTTTTTCAACTTCTCGTGGCTTCGTATTCAACCCTCTTGGTTAATAATAACAGACTGTAGCAAGTAGCTGTAGCTATAGGCCTACTATACAGTTACTCACACATTTTATTAGCAGTTCTACGTGTGCGTGAGCGATAAAACGCCTTCTTGCATGCATATTTACCTTTACATTCGTTATTTTATTCAAGATAAATGGCCAATTATTCTGTTTATCACACAGCTAGCAAAATGTAATGAGTATGAATCGTCACTGATACCGCGAAAATTCAATTTGACTTGAATTGTGACTTGACTCGTNACTCAACANAACCTCCAGGTAATGAAAGTGAATGCGGATTCAGTCACGGTTCCGAAATGCCCGACTNGTATTCATTTGGCGGAGACATTACTGCATCTGCTAGAATCGGTATGTAATTCTGAGATACTAATTTGATTTCAGCTGGTCAAACAGATCCCATTGATACATGAATTTTAAATTTCAGAAAACACCATGCAAGAAATGAAGGCAACTTTGGAAAGATTGGAGCCTATCATGATGGAGATTAGGCAGAGCATAAGAGGAAGAAGTGATAAAAAGAGATCAGAGTTGATCCTAGAAGATATAATCCCAGAGCCACTCACCACAAAGGAGGATTTAAAGAAGTTCGATGACAAATTGAATGACAGCAAAGCCTTCGCAAGAGATGCGGTATGTTGAATCTGTTATTTTTAGAAATTCATCAGGCAAAGTTGTCGATCGTAATGCTTGGATCGTTTTTAGGCGTATTTTAGCATCTTCGAGATGCAACTCTGCTCTGAACGTGGACGGTCATGAACAGTCAANTAATTTTTTTCCTATATTGACATAACAGATATTTGCACTCAGTACCGTAGGCGGCGACAATCTTGGTCAGTCAGCAAGAAGCATCATGAAGAAAGTTGCCAGTGCTGGTGTCTGGAGCAATTATAGCCGAGTCGGAAAGAATGGGAAAGACCCTTTCATCAACCTCCATTTGAACAAGATCATATACCGTAAGAGACTCTCATGATATGCTGCAAATGTCACTGTGTTTTTATTGTCTAGTCACCCCGCTCATGTGCTATTGAGGCTTCATGCAATGTGAATTTTCTTTGAAAATAAATAGTATAACTGGTTGGCGGTACCAAATTTGAATACTGCTTTTAAAAGTACATTAATGATAAACGTCTATTAAAATCCACTTATCCAAAAGCTACCAGCACGATGAAGGAAACAAAACAGAGTTGAATTCAAAACCAAATAAAGAATTATGACACAATAATGTCAAATTTAGAAATACCATCAATTGAGCCAGAACATAGCAACAATTCAGCGTATAACAGTAATGCGAGCGTGAGATACAGTTACGCAAGCGTTGCTATACGCTGCTTTATTGCTACGTACCTGCTCCATCGATGTTATTTATAAATTCGCTATGATCGTGTGATTATTCTCCATTTGGTTTTGACTTCAACTCTGTTGTGTTTCCTTTATCGTGCCGGTAGCTTTTGGATAAGTGGATTGCGAAAAGTTCTTAGGGTTTCAATAGACGTTTATCATTAACGTTACGGAATATTTATTTATTATTCTTGATGTCAACNCTTCTAAAAATCGTTTTAGGAGCTTGCAAGAAGATTCATGTTGGGACGAACGAAAAAGATTATATTCATGTTATCGGGGAAGCACTGCGGCACTTCCCAAGTCAGAAAGGGGGATGCCGATGGAAGGTAGGATTTTTTCGTNTGTTCACTGAAATCATAGGCCAATGGTTATCAACCTTTTGTCTTGGCGAACCCCTTATGCANCGTCACGGACCTCCACGGACTCCCCAAGTTTTAGTACAAATCAATTATCGTACACCCGTCATCTGCCTTATTGAAATTTTAGCTGCAGGGTACTAATGAACAGCGATAAAATGACTTTACTTAAATTTACCACGATACTATTTATGCAGTAATTGTGAAAACTTTTATAAATTTACAGCGAATTCTGTAGCTGCATTTCTTGAAATACGCGGTCNAGTCTCAAAATTCCGCGTGGTGGATTTGATATGAGCGAGTACCGAAAATCCATGACCTCAAGTCGCAATATATATGGCACCAAAATTTAAAAAAAAACGAAACATACAACGTCCAGCCTAAAGTCAAGCAGCTCATCTTGGAAGTTATTCTGGAATAGCGGTTATGTATATCACATGAAAATGGATTTTTGCAAACAGATTTTTCTAAAACCCCTACAAAACATCTCGAAACAGCAATATGTTTACGGTATTGGCAATTTGGCAATTAAAATGNGTTTGCACAGTAAAATATTTCATCTTAGATGGCCATTGTGTTTATGAAGCGAAACTGCTCGTGATTTCTCTAATTTTAAAAATACAAATTNTGTTCATCAAACATTATTTTTCGCGGACCCCATNAAAATGCTTCATAGACCCCCAGGGGTCCGTGAACCCCCGGTCAAGAACCACTGTCCTAGGCTATTGCAGGACCTAGCACACATGCGAATCGGGTTTTCCAACTGCATCACTAAAAGTAATAAACTTGCTGGAGTGGCCACTTGCTGGAGTAGCCAATGTAAAATCCGAAAGTCATTCTCGTTTAGACTTACTGTGTGTTTAGCAGTTGAAACCTATTAAAATGCGTCAGCATTTAAATAAAAATATAACCAGAGTAAGAATATCATATAAAATTATCGTGGTGAAGTATGATAAGACAAATAACTTGCCTAGTGCAGTTTTTAGATTTTTAGTAAGCATTCTATCAATATTTTTATTACGTTTCTTGAGCCCCCCGGCCGTAGTTTTCGATCCCCTGGTCTNAATTTACCTTTGGAAAATTTTGATATGTTCACCACATCACAATGAAAATTTATAATAGTAACTTCATCATAAGTACAGACGCACAGTAGAGTAGAAGAGTAGTCGATCATTATGTGCAAAGAACCATGATCATTTAGAAAACGTCATCCAACACGCATTTTTGTGACATAATCCATTTGGCTATTGCACAGTATTGATGTTGATCATAGCAAACAGCTTTTGATATGTCATTAGCCCTGTAGCAAATGCTTCACAGTCTGCCCTGGAGTCTGAATGAATGCCTTAGCTAATCGGTGTTTCTGTCTTATCTTTACAGGAGGTTGTTAAAAAAAGAAAACTAAGTGACACCATATCTTCAGACGAGGATGAAGGTGCTGAAGATACGTATTATTAAGCTTGCTGAAATGAAGCTGAAATGAAAGTTATTTTTTCGTTCGTTCGTTCTTTCTTTTCGTTTGAATTTTTTAACGTTCTTTCTTTTCGTTTGAATTTTTAATAACAGCAATTCAAAGCTATGATTTGTTTGTTCTCAAGATCATGTTTGCCTGCAGTATTGACAGTATTGCGGAGCGTTATAAGTACGTTGTAACGAGGCATTACGAGGAAGTACCTAGAAACGAGTCGACAAGGCAGGGATAATCTTTTTACATTCTCGCCAAGCCGTAATAAAGACAGTCTCGCAGATTGTAGGAAGTACGTGAAAAAGGGGCCTTATGCACCATCTCGCAGAGCGTTGGAAGTACGGTGAAACGAGTCGACAAGGCAGGGTCTTCTTACATTCTCGCCACGCCCAAATAAAAACGGATTTTCTTCATTCCTAGTCTGTACCTGTGTTTGCTGGGCTAGTTCTATATATCCCTGGGAAAAACTAAAAAAAAACATTCTGTCAACCCCATGAAATTGTTGGGTTGTCTTCGAAGTAGATGCAAAACAAATTTGACTCAATTCCAACTATTAGAAGCGGAGTTATTTGAGTTTTTCGTTGATAATTCTCGGATTATCCTTTATAAAGGTCAAAATCACCAGTTTTCTTGGAGCTTTCAGAATTCAATCAATCAATCAGGTTTATTAACATTTTCATCGCTTCAAAACATCTCAAGACTGCGATACAAGGAAACGATAGGAAGGTGTCGAAACAACTTGGAGTAGTCTTTAAGATCAGACACCCACCTTAGCCTAGGCGAAGTAAAGAAGAGGCATGCACAGTAGCACCATAGCAATTTACAACGTAGCGTTGTAAATTGCTATGGTAGCACACTGAATGAAAAGTAATGCAGAGAATATAAGACGCAAGCGACAAAATGAGGTGGCATGCGGCGGAGGGCGAGGTCGATGTTTGGTCGTGTCCGGTAATCCTGAAGACTGGCTAGTATTCATTTAGAAGAAATTGCTTGTATTTCGACTTGAATGCGGACATGCTCGACGACTGTCGTATAGCCGGCGAGATGCTGTTCCACAATTGGGGTCCGGCATACTATGGAGCAGTGCGTTTTCTTGTATTCAGTCCTGATCATGGTAGTTGCTCTTGACGCGCGTGTCCTGCACTTGTGCGCTTTTGTCTCCGAGGTGAAGTAGTCGTTGAAATTTGAGGGACATTGACAATGGCCTCTTTTTAGGATCTCAAAATATGGTAACCCTATTTTAAAGGATACATAGGAGTTTTGGGTAGTGGGAATGAAGACTCGGGATATATCTGAAGTGGTGGAATGAAGACAAAAAGGTCGGGAACCACTTCTTTAGTGGAATCATGATGAGCCATAAACACCAGAGACAGTAAACCAAGCTATTGTATTCTGCTGAAAGAAAAGCTGCCAAGGCAAAAGTATCTCTCGTGGCTCGTGTAGTAAATATTATTTTGCCGTGAAGCGTGTTGCATATTGTTTTTGTGGAAATAACAGTCAGCTAGCAGGGATGGGTTGCGATGGAGGAACTATTCCGCGGAGACACGAACTAGTAAAAACGAAACAGA
Organism: Botryllus schlosseri; assembly: GCA_000444245.1. Classification (NCBI taxonomy): domain Eukaryota; kingdom Metazoa; phylum Chordata; class Ascidiacea; order Stolidobranchia; family Styelidae; genus Botryllus; species Botryllus schlosseri. The sequence goes on from ATSW01011570.1 coordinate 5,150, forward strand.
GAGGCGAACAGAAAGACAAAAACGCCGACATAGTCGCGAAATGGAAACATTGCGCTCTTTCAAGCGAGCCTTTGAAGGAACCGATAGTCGCTTGCGAATTGGGTAAATTGTACAATAAGGACGCGGTTATCGAGTATTTGTTGAACAAAAAAGCTGAGAAGAAATCAGAGATGAAACACATTAAAGGTTTGAAAGATATTCACACTCTATCATTACACCGAAATCCGGCCTGGAAAAGTAGGACGGAGAAGGCGGAAAAGGGTGACGGTTACATCGACGACCACGATTCGAAATACATGTGTCCGATCTCAGGAGTGGAAATGAATGGGAAACACAGATTTTGTTACTTAAGAAGCTGTTCATGCGTTCTAAGTCAGAGAGCTTTGAAAGAGCTCAGGGGTTCGGTTTGCGGAATCTGTTCGAAAGAATATTCAGAAAGTGATGACGTCATTGTGCTGAACGGGGATAAGGAAGAAGTGGAGATATTGCAAAAGAAAATAGACCAACGCAGAAAAGACAAAAAATCACAAAAATCCAAGAAAAAAATGGAAACGAGTGAAAAAGAAAAAATCGAAAATCCCAAAAAATCTGATATTCCCACAAGTTCCGGAACAATGTCGACTGACACCTTTTCTAAGAAAATACCCGGGCAAGGTACCGCTCAAAAGCTGGAGGTCACGGGCACGTTGAATGGCGTGAAACGCAAAATGGAGGAAGACACAATTTATAAAACCGAGGCTTTCAAGTCTATATTCACGTCGCACAACTCTGCGAAAAGATCAAAGAATCAGAAAGCACACTGGATAACTTACAACCCGTATCATTGCTGAGATGGATATAGAATGCTGCCGCAAAATATTGCTTGTTTTCTCGAGTATATCATTTGTGTTTGTAGAACTTTGTGTCATTATTATTGTATACAATTAAGCGCATATTTTCGTGGATTTTGTTAGCGATCGTCATTTAGCTCACTTTTTTCGTCTTGGATAATGTATCGTCACTGCGGAATCACAGTAGATTATGTCTATTTTCACATTTTGAGGAAATTAAGTTTCTGAAAAATTTTGAAGCAATGTAACAAATATAACCATGGCCCAGATATATGGCCGAAACAAAATGAAATTTTACAAAACCTGATTTTCTTAAAATGTCATAAAAACATTCTGATTCCACAGCGACGATATGGCAATTTATGGTTTCACTTATCCATTTTTCAAGATACCAACCTAGCAAAAATGAGCGTATCGCCACGCACTGATTATTATCATCCAATTCGATTATTATCTTATTTTATCACAGCCAGTGATATATCCTTTGTATCGTAATAGTGAAAAAGAAACACGCATTGGTACCTATCAAAGCTGTAGCCCAAGTCACAAGGTTCCGAGTCACAATTCAGTTTTAATTTTATAGTTTTGACTCGAGTCGAGCCATTTCCAATACACCGCCGAGTCCAGGGTTGTACGTATTGCCTTGGTACATATTACCTTGCATTCCCAGTAATATTCACAACGTCTTGGTGATTTCATAGCAGATTTTGCATGTTTTCCAGTGTCCTGTTTAGTATTGTGAATTGACAGAAGTGTACCTTCTTACCCTAATTACTCCATATTCTGTTGAATGCTTCCTTTTTTTGCTGTAAATGTTAATCGTTAAAAAATTGTAAATATCATCAAGACTATACTTGGTATCTATCTTAATTACAATATGCCGTTGGTACTGATGTGTGGACATCCGTGTAGTGGGAAGACAACACGGTGCCGTCAATTGACTGAGTATTTAGCGGAAATTCATCCAGATGTGAAAGTCGTTGTCGTAGGAGATGACAGCCTTGGAGTGGACAGGAATAATATTTATAATGATTCGAAACATGAAAAAGCAATTCGAGGATCGTTGAAATCGGAAGTCGACAGAAATTTGACAAAGGAAACGGTCGTTATTCTTGATTCGCTCAATTATATCAAAGGTAAGTCGATTATGGTTTATATAGCAGTGGCAAAAGCCTCTTTTCACTTAACCAATGCCGTCGACCATGGTAGGACTACATAATTGACCGAGGTATTGCAGATTAAGAATATAATACCATGTAACAATCACATAATACGCAATTGCTCGATCTCACAATGTACAATACCATAGACCAGAGGTGGGCAACTGCTATACAGTTGGCGGGCCGGACTCCTAAATCGTTACATTAATCGCGTATTTATCAACCGGTACAAGGAATAAACCGTATTTAATGTAAGCTTTAAGTTTGAAGCATAGAGGCAAAAACAGTATTTAATGAATTTATTAATGTAATGTACGGTACTTCAACAGCTGTTGATTGTAATGAGACATCTGTGGTCGATCAAAGTTGTCAACAAGTTCTTTTAACTCTGGCTGCGTGCCAGGTCCGGCACTTTTCACCAGTTCTGTACACACATGATACAATGCTTTGTAATGAACAAATAGAACGACGTCAAAAAGAACCAAGGCTGGGTAATTCAATATAACATCCAACTTGGCCTAATGACCCATGTAACTTGGTGACAATCTTGATCTTAAGCTGTCTTAATTTTATAGAGACTTGCTCTTCATTCGTTTTTCACTGGGTCTCTAGGCTTTAGATTGGGATAGTATGGGTTCCACAGTCAGTCCTAATTAAGACTTAACTTACTGTACGCCTCCAAATGGCCTTGATACACCAAAGCTCGCTATATCAGGATAATATTTGATAAATCAACTGTTTTGCGAAGTTCCAAATGCTCAACACTTGGAATCAAAGTGATCGGTCTTTGACTGCCAAGCACACCATCCGCCGAAATATAAATAGTAGCCTGTCTGATGATACGGGCATAATCCAGGGTTGTAACCAAGTCATAAGGTTCCAAGTCACAAGTCAATCTCACTGTTATAGTTTTCATTTTCAATTCACCACCGAGTCAAGTCCGAGTCCAAGCCGGTGTGTTGTGACTCGAGTCCGAGTCAAGTCATTGTGTTCTCAGGTTTCAGTTATCAGTGCTTGGGTTCCATGATAATGACCTTGTTCCCTCTTGGTAGGATTTTACTCTTTTACTAGCTTACACATTGTTCCGTTATCGTACTTTAAATAACACTGATATTTGGTGGTCCCGCAATTATAATTGAAATATAGATGTTAGATGCCCGAATGTGAATGCGAATTTGTGTTGTTTTAATTTCAGGTTTCCGTTACGAACTATTTTGCGTCAGCAAATACGCACGGACCCCGCACTGCGTGATCTGCACGGAATCGTCAAAGGATGCGATACAAAGCTGGAATTCAGCTCGAAGTGACACTGAAAGATATCATGAAGAAATCTTGGATGAGCTGATGATGCGATTCGAGCCTCCAGATTCCAGCCATCGTTGGGATTCTCCATTATTTACAATCCAACAACAAGATACTTTGCCAGCGAGAGACATTTGCGATGCTCTGTTTCACAAAAAACCTCCAAAGCCGAACATGTCAACCCAAAATCCGCCTCTTCGAGAAACGGATTATTTGTACGGGGTCGACAAAAAGACGCAGCAAATCGTTTCGAGTATTTTAGCGTCTCAAAAATCAATGTTAATCGGAGATCTGGTTTCGGTTCCGGGCACGTCGGAGAAATATTGCATCACGCAAAACTTGACTTTGTCACAATTGCGGAGGTTTAGGCAACAGTTTTTGACCTACGTGAAAACGGGGACTACGACAAAAGTGGACGATATTCCGAAAACGTTTTTGCTGTTTCTTAACAAGTGTATCGAATCTTGTTAGTGTTCAAGCGTTGCTGCCGACTGCATTTGTTGTGAAAATTATTTTGCGTATGAAGAATTTGTATTTAAAATCTGAACTCTTAATATTCATTGATGTGCCCAATGCTAGTTGCAAGTAATACCGTTGAAAATAGGCGTACGCCAATTTTTAGAGCCAAACTAGTCTGGCAGTGGTGCAATACGTTTTTGCGATTTTATGGAACATTTTTTCAATATTCTAGATCTGTATATTGTATTTGAGTATTCTCGATATGGCTGCAGTGGTGGAAACTCCGCCTTGTGTCGATGAGGTTCACGAGCCCAAAGACGAACTCGCGAATGGCGTCACCGAACAGACCGAGCAGGCTAAAAAGAAAAAGAAGAAGAAGAAGAAAAAGAAAACGGCAGGTTTGAGATTCAAATATCGAACGAGCCTCGGAAAGTCGTAGAATATCTGAACGAGCCAAAAATCTGTTGAAAAGTAACTTTTTTACTGGCTAATTGATAAAAATGCTAGTTGGCAAAATTTGGCTCAATTACAACTGGTAGAAGTGAAGTTATTAGAGTAGAAAATTTTGGTTTGTAATAATAGTAGGTGACAGTGGGTAGCTCTAAAGTTAATATTTTTAAGAATTTGCCGTTGTAAATACTATTTTTTTCAAATCCAAAATATTGTGCTCTGATGATTTTGCTTCTGCGGGTTGGAATTGAGCCAAATTTGTTCCGTGTCATATTTTTTATACAACTTCAACAATTTCATGGTGTGCACATTAAAATTTGAAAAAAGTGATTGTATCATTAAATAAATTTAAAATTTTTTAACTCTGTTAGCTTTGCTTCGTTGGAATTGAATCTAATTTGTTGTGCAGCTTTATTTAGTTCAACGGCAGCAATGTTTGTATTAGAATTGTGCCGACGCGCAAGCTGCAAAAGTTCAGAAAGACTACTCAGTCATTTCAAGGGATTTAGGCCCTTGCCGCTCTATTCGTTTTATCGCAATCTTGTGCTGTTTTGAATGGATGAAATTATCGGTAAACTGAACAATTGCAGAGTCAAATAGTCAAGATACATCAGTCCTAAGCTCCTAACAATTGCTTTGTTCAGAGTCACCAGAGGGTGATGCGGAGCAAGGAGTGACCGGCCAGGAATCTGACGTTGTCCGGAGAATGGAAGACAATACTTTGGAAGACAAGGAGGGTAAGTGGTTGTCGAACAAATGCGAGATGTTTTGGAAGATGTTGCACAGCGACTGATTATGTTGGTTCGGTGCAGAGTTGGATAGCTACAAAATTTGAGCCGTGTAATAAGTCTGATTAGGGCGAGGTGCTGGTGATCAGATTCCAATCATTAGGAAACAAACTTTAGGTATCGTTCTAATCTAGGATCTGAGACAGTTGTAGATTTTCTAATTGACGCGTTATTTTGCAGAAGATGACGGAGCCGAAGAGGCTGCGGAAGGGGGTAAGAAAAAACGCAAGAGAAAAAAGAAGAAAGGTCCCAAGCAGCAAACCGACCCTCCCACCATTCCGATTTTTGACCTTTACAATCCTAAGATATTCCCGAAAGGCCAAGAAACTGAATATCCTCCGGACAAGGATGGGTGAGATAGTCAGATTGATGGAGTGTAGAAAATAGAAAAGGGTGTTCTATGTGCTCGTTGTTAGTACTCGAGTAGAAGTAGCAGTAATGTCGTAGTTTCTAAACTACAAGTAGAATTTGCAGGGAAGTGAAAAGTATTTATTGTAGGCCTGGTCTTGTTTGAAAAAGTGAAAACTTTAGGTAGAAGTGGAATTGCGTTGAAATCATAATTCTCGGTCGTAAATTTCTACTGTACAATTAGAAATGGTGATTTCCAAGTAATCACAAAGTAAGTGTTCTAGGCCTGGATTTGCCTAAAAAACTAAATTGTTGAGTAGAAGTGGATGAAGTATTAACGGTACAAGTTGAAAAATTTGATTGAGTACTCCGATGAAGAAAAATTGCCTTGTTACTGACCGCATCAGTTAACTTCCGTTCAAATTCAGACGTACTTCCGAGTGGAGAGTTACTTCTCAAGAAAAGAAAGCCCTGGACGTATCGTACGAAGAAATGTGGAATGATTTCAGGCAGGCGGCCGAAGCTCATCGGCAGGTCAGGAAATACGTTCAAGGATACATCAAGCCAGGAATGACTATGATTGAGATATGGTGAGAATATGCTAATTTCTGGTTTTCCTGAGAATGCTACAGGAGAACGGTGTAGTAGGATAAATATTTTTCTACGGATTCCAAGGATTCACTGATTAAATTGTTACCTTGACTAAAAAAACGCTGCACACCAAATTTGGCTCAAATCCTACCAGTAGAAGCCGACGCAGAGCCAATTAAAATCAACTAATTGTTATAAAAAAAATACTGTAAACCTCATGAAATGTTGATGCAAAACAAGTTTGTCGCAATTCCAACCCATAGAAGCGTTGAAGTTATTTGACTTTTTCATTCATAATTCTGGGTTTTCCCACCATCAATGCAATTTTTGCAAAAAACTTTTAACTGCGATAATTTCACTTCTACCGGTTGGAATTGAGCAAAAATTGTTATGCATCGTTCTTTTAGGCAGCTTGACAATTTTATGGGGTTGACAGTAAACTTTGAACTTTTTATTTATTTTATAATAAATTGAAATTTTTCAAAGAAAATTTATCCTACTATACAGTTCTCCTGAAGGCAGCTGTTTTGTAGATGAGTGAATTCCTGGTTCTAGCTTGTATATTCAACAATTACATTAGCGCTGATGGAGTATCACAGGGGCGGGCAACATACGGCCCGCGACGGCATTTTGTCCGGCCCGCGGACAGATTCCAGTCTTACATGATAATGCGGCCCGCGGCCCATCAGTCTGCCGAGATTCCCCACTACTTGTTTACTACGTCAAATTTTAGTGACTGTGTGTTGTTATTATGCCTGGTGTGCGCACTGCGCAGCGTGCGAGAGTGGAGCTTACGGGTAAGTTCATCGAAGCGAAAAGACTTGCATTGTCAGCATTAACTATGTACTCATCCCTAATCTTGTTTGTGGTAATCATGGTGTTAGTCGTCCACAATGGTCATTTACACCTGGCCGATATTTCTTATTTTTCATTCCGTAACCGCCAACTGCTGGTGGCACGGCACACGTCCAGACTTTTGTGGGATACAGCTTAATAATTATGCCGATGAGATGGCGAGGAGGAGTCGAGCTAAAGCTCCAACACTTAGATAGGAATTCTGGAGTCGGACTCGAACCCACAACACATTGGTTTTGT
>ATSW01011571.1:0-13663 GCA_000444245.1 Botryllus schlosseri
AGGGCGCAGCCCCCCAGAAGTTCGATTTATCACCCTATGGGGGCCCCAAGACCAACGTTTTTTTGGGGGGGCTGACGAGGTGCTTTTACGGCCCTGCCGAATAGAAACAGTCACGTAACCTATAAAATTTTCATGTCTTCAGTCACTTGTCACTTGCGTACGTTGTTCGTTGTATCGAACACTATTCATGAAAGGCAAAAGATCTACCCTTAGATACAGTGCTGTTGCTTAAAGGCAAGTATTAGAAATCGTTAAATTAATAGTGTGCGACGTGCCTTACCAACGAGGGTTGGTCGCGCGCTGACAATTCACAAATGACTTCAGATGCAGGAAATCACCTACCAGCTCAATCAGTTATGCATTTACTACGTCTGTACATAATTTAATGCGTAGCACACTTGCGCATCCTGAACGACGTGTAGTTCTCCGGTCCTCCTATTATTTTTATCACTGAAGTGTTAAACAACCCTGGTTTGGGACTATATTACTGTGTGTGGATCAAATACTCAAATTTGTATCAAATTTGACTTGCTGCATGCTGATAAAATTGACTTTTCGTTTGTATCGTACCTACCTTGTTTACTGGGTCGCAGATGTCGTTCTAGTCGACTCCATTTAATGAGCATTCATTGATTAGCATATGAACAACATTTTTGTTCAAGAAAAACTGGTTCGCTCAATGTTCAATGTATTTCAGGCCAGAAGGAAATACCTGGAAAAGAAGTTCAACTTTAGAATAATTTTTCAATCTTAGTCATATATGGTTGGAAATTATCCTCCACAAATCTCTATTGCAATTGCGTCTCTCTCCGACGATAAATGAAATGAGGGTGCCCCACTGATCTACTACACTGCAACCTCATGTTCGCGTTATATTCCTAGAAGTGTGTGCCAATCTTATCTTGGGATTATGAATTTCCATCTATTAAAGATGCTGCCTTCACACCGATTTTACAGGTTGTGTTTTGTATATTCGTTTACTTCAGTTTGTGGTATACTCTGTTTTGACTTACTAATCTCACCTGATAGCGTAGTGGCAAGAGATGGATGACCTAATCTAGCGCCTGGCTCAAACCTAGGCGTGGTGTGCTGACTCAATACTATGTCAGGTGCCAGCCGATAGCTTTTCAGATTAGTGTGGGTCTATTTAGCCTGCAAAAGTTATATCGCTATTCTACTATTTCGCACTCAATGCCATACATCTTCAACATGAAGGCGAGAGCTATAGTTAACTGGTTCACTTTTTTAAATAATTTGTTAATGTATGATAAAAGAAGGCTCAGGAGCTAGAGCAATTCAACATCCCGGCCTGCTTCAAAAGCCTTTTCATAGTGTCATATACACATCACGTAATCCCGTTCCATATGGCGCACTAATATTAAGTTGGTAACAATAGATGCGAAAGAGGGCCGCCCCCAGATGCTGCGATTACATACTTTTAGGGGGCTGGAAGTGTCGCCCAGGCCCCGGGGCACCCTGATCGTAGGGCCACCACTGAGAGTGAGCCATCTGCGGAGCAGTGCTAGGGTAAGAATGATATGCTATACGCACGGCATCGGTTTAGTCTGGTCCGCGTGGTCCGTATGAGCTACGCGAAGGACCGAAAACACTTTTATGACCATTCTAAATGAAGAATTGCACGTGTCAACTTAGCGCATGAATATTTTTGATAAAATTTATACAATAACCTGATTTCTCTAGCGCTTCGCGTGATTTGTTGACAGCTAGCTAGGCTATATCCACGATGACTAGCACATGTGTTGTACGATAGCGAACTTTCAGTCACGCCATCGTCTTTGCCGATTGTTATTGAGATTGTGGGCTTTGCAGCTACTATAGGAAGTCAGTGCGACTCGTGGTTTACTGCGATATTCATATCCGGCCTGCTGGTCAAAATTGTTACACCACCGTGATCGTATGCCCCTCGCCTTGGACATTGCCAATGCAGCAGGTGCGGTCATGTCATGATTCGTATAAGTTCATTCTTGAAACATCATCATCGTCAATTCAAAATATTATTTAAAATGGATAATACGAAACCGGGAGATTGTAGCTCCGGTAGTATCAGCTTTACAAAACATTGTCATAAAAAACAAATGAGGTAAGATATAGTATTAAATCATTTAGTCAGGTAATTCATACTGTGACCGACTATAGGTCGAAAAGTGCTATGCCAGATTACATTTGCTCCAATAATTCTCCGATGACCGTCTTACTCACATATATGTTGAACCGACGGATGAATCCGGCTGTATACCATATAGGCCACTCGAGCACTGATGTTCTGTTCTGTATTTAAAATTTCAACGTATAAACGCAATTTAGCCATTGTCCATATCCGTAAATATTGCTCGACAAGTAACCATATACACTGCTTAGCAGGATATATGTAAAGGCGAAAAACTATATCACTTTCTTTCGGCCCAATAGAATGAGGAAATCCGCATCACTGGGTGACTGATTACCATGATCTTCAAACAACAATTAAATTGCATATTCCTTTTCGCATCAGACACGCAGCGTCGTATTTAGATACGCATTTCATTTTGAATTATTTTCTTGTAGACTTCTTGAGAAAGCGGAATGTAAGTTTTGCGTTTGTGGTCGATGTAGAACAAAGGATCGCCCGCCATGTTTTCAGGATTGAATCCTTCTCGCACCAACGTTACTTTCTTGTGTTTAAATGTTCCCGTGAGCTCGATATCCGTTTTCACCCTGTTGGTCAAAGAAACTTGCAGATGTTGGTCGTTGTGACAAGATCGAGACGGTCAGCAATAAGTATTGTTACTAACTGTTTTGCCTATACTTGAACTTTTTACCCAAGTGCAATCTCTACTGAATCAAGACAAGTCTGCCTTCTTCAAGATTACCGGACCATAATCTGAAATAACGACCTCGCCTACCGAAACCTGCAGCATTTATTTTGTCGCTTACCTTTATGTTTTCCTTTCTTTTATCCAGTTACCATGCCTCTTATTTACATGCTCTACGTCAAGGTGGGTCCTTGATTAAAANACTACTCCAAGTCGTTTCGGCACCCTCCTATCTTTTCATTATATCGCAATCGTGTAATGTATTGATTTGATGAAAATTTTAATAAAAACGATGATGAAGATGTGGCCTCATTGTGGCGTGTTGTGAGATGTCGCTCGTGATAAACGTATAAATCTGTACCGTTCTATCCCCGGTCTGATATCTGTTCAAACTTTTTATTATCTGTGCAATTCATGAAGCAGAGTATACAGAGAATCTGTTCGTATGGTGAGCTGAGTCTATGTACTAACGACAGAGACCATAGGTACATAATACTATCGAATGAATAAACAGAAATATCAATACAAATCCATATGCATACTGAGCAATGCGAAATTTGGTTGATAACTGGTCATGGTCAAGGTGACTTTCAGTAGGGACAGAGGTGATCAAAGCATTCATCGTTGGTACTTACGTAGTAGTCATAAATGTCTACTCGAGTACAGGTAAAAGTAGCAAAACGAAGTAAGTAAACAGTTTGTATTCTAGGCCTAGTGAAGTCTAAAATCTGAAAACTGTTAAGTAGAAGTAGAAGCATAAATAGTCTAAAAATATATCTACCTAAGTATGCAGTGCAAGTAGGCAAAACCTATACTTGAGTAGTACGAAATAGTAGAAGTACTTCGGTGCTCACTACCTCTGGGTAGGGATTATGGTTAGCTGCTCAACATTCCAATGACACGAGGACTGATACAAGGCAAGAATCATGTTTAGCATGCACTATATTTATAATATCCATACAGCATACAACTTTAACACTGTCTTAGGTGATATGAACTCGAGATTTACAACAATTTGACCGTCCAGATCAGATTATCCGTATTAATCAGTCATCTTAACAGCAACTAAGATGTGTGTTGTATTTATGAACGTTTGAAGATTCTGTGTTGTCAGGAGAGGCCGTTCACACTTTCATTTGGGTGCCTTGGAGTCGACCTTTGTCAGAATACGCCAACTATAAGCCTGTGCCTATACAGAAGGAGTTCGTGTGCCATCTAAAATAGTCTATTGGGCTTGGGCGCTCTCTCCGCCCGCTTATTCAAAATTCCATGCCGATGACGTCACATTTTGGGATGCGACTGTTGACAAACAATGTTCTTTCCCATTCTCTACTAGTTGGACAATTGATCCGCTATCGCAAGATCCTGAATGCTTATAGCGATATAAGATTGTATTCTGAAATATATGTTAATGCTACGATACCTCTGTTTTATGTAATTTTGGCTATGGTATATTCATAATATTGCAAGTAATGCATTCGCACACTAGCTTTCCATGTCACAATGGGTCTATATACATCGCTCCTTTCCTGTTAATATATACGTTATGCCCTTCGATGATTTTAGGCAACCTATATATCGTTGACATATGACGCAAAAAAATTGGCAAAGGAATTGGCGCATCAGGACTGTTTAAAATTAAATGGATAATTGCTAACGCTGGAGGATATCCACATTCAAAAATACAATAGTATTTGAGATTTTGGGCAGCTATGAGAAAGTATGGAAATGTATCGAATATGGCATGAAAGAATGTTTCTATGGTATGGAAAATTGAGAGTATGGTATGGACCGATTGATGCGGGTATGGAGTACGGAAATTTTCCGTTCCATACCATACCATGCCCTGGCTGCTGCATATTTCATGCAACGATACTACTTCGTCATATTGCCTATAGCGGTGACTCCAGTTTTCCAAACGGATGGACACATAGATCACGATTGATTGAATCATTCCCGAAACTGTGTCATTTTGAAACCACCCTTTTAATTCCACTTCCCCGTTTAACGTCTTCATAACGAATCGAAAACTCTACGATAGTCATTATGACCGGATTTGGGCGGAGCAAACGTTGAATGCTACCAAACGGCAGTATAGAGGGTTCCTTCAAAACGGAAGTTGCAACCACCGCAAGTGTCGGTTGGAGGTTAAAGCGTCCGCAAGTGGAAAGTACCGTTGTCGATTTCCAGTACAGGTCATTGTGTTCGGTGAATTTCATTGAATGAAATATTTACGATTATCGATTGCGTTTGTCTGAACTGACATTTTCGAATATGTTAGCATATCGCTATCATGGAGAGGAACTCTTCCTTCTGTTCCATTCCAAAGAAACTTTCATCAAGAGGGTTCTCTTCCGTACTGTGCTAGTTGTTTTTGTATTCATGAAGTTTCGATTACTTTGATAATTTTACAGCAAGCCGGTATTTTATCATGATTAATGAGCAGTCGACTTCTAGCAAGGCACAGCGAAGCTCTAGGCATTTATTTTATTTGGGTTGGCAAAATCAAGTGCCTGTCTAACCTGATTAATTCGATTCTGATCCGAGGATTAGGCATCGAGCCGGGTCTTGTATTCGGGTATAAGATGATTATTATACTTTTATCTGAACAAGACACACATGATGTAAAATGCTTTAAGACACAATGCTATAGGAGGATGACGACCAGTTGCGGTTTCTTTAACTGGCATCAACCTCGACCCGATGTCGCATTTCTCTCTTCGATGTCTGTCTCTATTCCACGGTCTTGTCCTTTCCCTAACTCGTAAGTGCGCTCTGGTCCTTTTTCTCTTGGAAAGAGTAGCCCAGAAGAACCTTCGACGCGGAATCGAACCCGACGCGCCATGTGCTTATCGTCACCACAACGCTATCTCCCTCAGCAACGCCCGTTCCACATCACATCAAACATAATTTGATATTTTCGACCGTACCTATTTCAATGCGCTCGGGACAATGTTGTGGGTTGGTCAAGACTTCGCAGATACGTTAATTCCACCAGCGCGCGTAGCTTAGAACTACTTGTTTCGCATGCTGCGACATGACTAATCGAGGCTTGAGCTGAAAGGCTTCTAAAGTGGAGTATACTATAGTACTAATAGAAACCATAGAGACTATAATTAACGTAGATAAATTAACTCTTTGTGCCAAAGATCGTATAATTTGAGCGCTCGAGAACATCATCTTTCGATACCTGACTCGAATCATTAGAATTAATACTATTTTCAAATTCAAGTACTCGAATTTTTTTACTCAGACCGCGCACACTCGAATAGGATGGCTATATGATTGCTTGATCGCGGGGTGAAAGTGCGAATTTGATACGACCTAAGAGTGACCTCGATAAACCCTATCCACTAAAATGGAGTGGAATGGTACAACTCGACAGAATATCTAGCTATGGTTGAAATAGGGGGCTTTGTAATGATATCGCTGCCTGTAAAACCTGTTACACTCGCAACTTCAATTTGGGACCCCATCATATTTAGTGCCTCCATTAGAAGTAGTATCACTTTTAATAGTTGCTGCGGATGATATATTTCGGTTCGTGTTTACGAAAGTACGTCTTCTTGTATACAGTATAGTTAGGGAGTTTGAACAGCAATTGTTGAGCTACTGAGAAACTACCGGGAGTAAGAACTACAGGCGAATCTAGCGAGGAATGCGTATATGTGTAACTACAATGACTTCAATACATATATCAGATGCACGTTGCGAAATCCCAAAACCAGAGGCAACAGTATCGGCAACATATATGCCTCCCCGCATCAAATTACTATTAGGAAATTGAATATTTTAGTGATACTAAGTATCGAAACCCGGTATTCGTGGGAATACTATAGCACTCCGATAATAATTAATTATCGGATGGGATCACATCCTCTTAACTAAATATTGAAACCATTCGGTGTAGGTTCATGGTATTTAAGCACAGCATACAGGCTGCGTGAAGATAATGATATGAAGAATATACGTAATTTAATTGAACACAATTTCGTAAAACGGGTAAAAGCGTCCTGTGTCAGGAGATTGAAATTTAATTCAACCAATAGGTAAAGCTTCAACGCAAGCCAAGAGTTTCATACCATTATAATTTACTGCTTCATGGTATATAACACTCCGCAAATAGGCAATTGTTAGAAACAGCAGGACGCCGCATTATGTCCACTGGATATATCAATAATCGTCAGAATATATTTTCATGGGCCAGATGGGAGGATACCGGAAAGACCAGTTGCGGTTTCTTGCGCTTGCATACATCGTGGCCCATCGGGCGCGATATCACAGTATTTTCATTAATAATCGTTTTACTCGTTGGTCCTTTTCGCCACTCCTTCTTTATGAGCTTTTTTGTCGCGTAAGCGGCGCGGACGTTCACCACTATACGGTAACATGTGCGTGAAAGTTATGGCGAAGCTTGAGTTAGGTTTGGGGTCTGGTTAGTTTTAGAGTTAAGGTAAGTCTTAGGGCTGAATAGTCACCTGCTTAAATGTCCCGAGTTTATGTATCCCATGCCCAACTGTCGTTTGCCATTGTTGTTGCAGTTTATTAAACAAAAAGATGTGGAGCTTCTCGTCTGACGGCCTTTTGCACCACATTGTGAACGAAAGGAGGAGGTCGTATGAAATAAAGACGGATATCAGAATGGAGGAAAACGACCAAATACCAGAACAACCTAAACACTGCAGTTACAAACAGCGGTTACACGATAAAACAAATTCAACTGCATACGGAATTATTCGAGAATCAATGAATAAATCGGCACTACAAAAATTCACTTCAATTGTGTTTGTGTCATTGGGTTACTTACTCAATTGTCTGGCAACTCATTCACTATCTCATCGTGCTTGGTCGTTGATCCTTGAGTTAAAATAAAGGTGACGTATTTTTATAGTAACTGGACAATATCACCACTTGAATTATGGTCTGTTGTTATCTGTCGGTGACGACCTTTTACGGTAAATTTGGTCGTGGATCATTCAGTATTGTAGATAAGTAAGTGTTTGGTCGTTGATCCTTTAGCTAAAATAAAGGTGACGTATTTTAATAGGAACTGGACAATATCACCACGTGAATTATTCTCTGTTGTTATCTGTCTATGACGCCATTTTACGGTGAATCTGGTCGTGCATGATTCAGTATTGTAGCAGATACTTAAGACACTGACGACATAGATGCTGGGCGTGGGAAATACATTTTATCAAATTTAATACCAATCGTTTTATTTCAATTAAATGACATATTGCGGAATCCATGGCACATGACTTTGTGATGACGCCAAATTGACTCTCTCGTTCTCGTTACGAATTTGAGTGCTATTATCAATAATAATTGAGCAATCACAGTGGCCTCTTTTAAAGGCTTATCAGAAGTGCTATCGCAGGCTTGGATTATAAGTGGTAAGTGATAAGTTACATTTACCTTAGTAGAGACCAAGGTTATTTCCCTTCGAATGAAAGTATACAGTAGTCCACAACCTCTTTACCCTTGTGGCACCGTCTCAAGGGAAGAATATCTCGCTGCACTCAAGCATTCCGAGCCCGTACGCCTCCATGCTCGCAATGTCTTTACAAATAAGGCCCCGAAAAAGATCTAGAAGAACGAATTCAAGAAATATATTGAAAAAGCGAGAATAAGCCCAACAAAGATATAGATCAAACACGGTTACATCGGGTATTAGGTGGAGGACGATGCCATAGATTGAGAGAACGCATACTTGGTAGTTTCGGCATCTTCCTATCTGTTCAATACATCGCATTGTACATTGCGTGTCCTGAGCGAGTGCCACAATTATAATTTGGATTCGTCGATCTATGATATAATGTTATACGTCGATCTTGTTTATACCACATTTTCAAGCGTACCATCTGAGCAATCCAACCGGCACACTGGCGGCACATCGGTTGAGAACCACTGATATAATACAACACCCCGTCCATAAGAGGGCTAGAATAGGATAGAGAGTCAACCTGACATCGTTGATGGTTTGATCAAGATAGATCATACTTGGCATATGTTCACGATGCATAACTGCTTTATGGAATCAATTATATACCCAGAGGCAATGTTTCCTCTAATTTTGGACGAGTCTGCGCACACTCACCAACTTTCTGCGCAGACCCTTGCACCACAGTGCATAACGACTAAAAAAAGGTCATCACTTTGGATTTGTTGTGCGCAACTTAGATTTTCTGTGCGCAGAGAGCATGTCAGCACTGCACATTTGCACACGTGCGCAGCTTAGAGGGAACATTGCCCAGAGGTAGTCAATAACAAAGTACTTGTACTTTTCCGGAGTACTCAAGGAAGATTTTCCTATACTTCCACCTCTGCTCTTCATGTTTTTCAGTAACACTACTTACATTGTCAACTTCGAATTATATAGCCGCAAAGTATAAAGTAGTTTTGGTCTATGTTTGCATCACTTGTATAAGCAGATTTGTCATAGCAACTTGGCCAAGCGTCCCCGTATGACTGAAATATAGTTTGTAAAAGAAAATATATTTGCAATACAACGTTGTCGAGATCACACTTTGTTAAGAAAACATGCACTTAGGGAGTAGAAACGCATTTTGGCATAATAGAATATACTGCTTGGATGGCTGTCGATGTGAGGAACAACTATAGCTTTGTTATTGATCGGGGATTCTGATCGCGGTATTTGTCTGCTGCATCTGTAGTAAACAGACCTGGATAACTAGATAATTCTAGTTGTCCAGTTAGACTAATTAGACTGCAGTGGTTCTAAAACTGGGGACGCCCTCTTGGGGGCGTGAAAGCATCCGAAGGGGGCGCGAAGCCGCGGTTTACGGAAAAAATTTTCGTGGTCCGCGCGATTTATCTCTAGCTCATGGTATTTGCTCTGACAACTGTTCCAATTTCATATTTGAGAATTCTCGCATGAATAGCCATAACCCCTCCAATGCCATCACACTATCCGTTGGGATTGCTAGCATTCTGATTTCTCTCTCTTCAATATTTTGTGATATCACGATGAGGGGGCGCAAGAGTTTTCAATACCGAAAAGGGGGGCGTGTCTAAAAAAGATTGAGAACCACTGAATTAGAGTCTCAGGGGGCAATTTTTTTTTTTATCTATAATTTCTGTTCTTCCCGAAAATGCAACAGGAGAACTGTATAATGCTGAATGAGCCGAGCTTTCCGTACATACATTTGCCATTCTCAGGGTCATGCTTATAAGAATGAGCTCTGCTGATTGAATATGAACTAAACTTGATCAAATTTCCAAATTTTCGGGTATTTAGTAATGTTAATATTAATCTAATTTGGTAAATGCGGTGTAGCTATAATTCTAATGTAATTAGGAAAAGTTGAAAATTTTCAAGTTGTCAAACTCTGCCAAAACTCGCTGGTTTTGTTTTGCTTCGTACCACACATTGTGACGTTTGTCTGACGATAACGAAAATCGTAATATGAGTTGACATATCGAAATATAGGCGTACGTTGATGCGTGATACGAGCAACGAGATTTTTGTCACGTCCGGCTGACGCATCATCAAATCGATCACAGCGCATCTGACAGAAAATCAAGGTATCTCTTACGTCAAAACGTCAGAAGTGGTCACTAGGGATGGTGTGAACCTCTAAAAGGTTCAGGTTCGTGTGAACGCGAACCTTTTTGAAAGGTTCTGTGTGAACGCGAACGTGAACCCCATGACGTCACGTGACGTCATATTGCTTATTCAAACCCTAAATTTCAGTGAAGTGATAGCCCATATTAATGTAGGCTACACGATGCCTAGCGACGACTCGGGCCACATCATGCCATAATGCTGAACTACATATTTAGATTTTAAATGTCGCCAAATGGATCAACTGGGCAATCAAATGATATAATAATCCCATAAAATCAATATCTTCCGTCGCTCTGCCAACAATTTAGACGGGGACTTGCAAGGGAATGAATATACGCTTACGGCCAGATCGGAAAAAGTATTCGGCAAAAGAGTATTGCTACGTTGACATTGAGCTGGGTGTAAACCGGGTTTCTATACTTGCTACCGATATTACCCCATTACCTATAGTTATACAGATAGCCAACATCCCATTGGTTTTTATGATACAATAAACATATGAAATCAAGATGCCTGCTGGATTTTTTTACATCAGAAAACGACATCAATTACATTGATTGGATTAATAATCATCATTCGCTGACTACCTACATGTAGGCTAGTGNGTTTCGCTCTTATGTTGTGCGATTGCGGGTGAAGCTCACAGAAGAGAGTCACTAAATATTCACAAACCTTAAGCTGGGTATTTCGGGCAAACTTTTGTAACAAACCAAGTAAACTTTTTTTTTTTTAATTTTCAAGGTGCATGTTCGTTTAGTATTGATTTTTTATGCTGCCAGTGGCATGCATAGAGTGGCCCGCAGTTGAAATGCAATACATTTCAACCAAATATGGTATATTATGAAGTGAAAATTATAATAAATGAAAAAGGTTCACCGTGCAGAACCTACCATGGTTCGTTTGTGAACGTGAACCTCTAAATTTCCGAGGTTCGCACACAGAACGCGAACGTGAACCTCACGTTCACACCATCCCTAGTGGTCACGTAATCAATACAGCTACTCAAGAATGCAATTAGAAGTGAAGGGAGTATAGGCCTACGTTTATAACACTGCTCCTGTGGTAGGTCTGTGATCTCAAGTACAGCAAATCGATGTGTTGATAAACAAATTGACAATCCAGCCGGGGCCTATATGATCGTATACCCCTATTCCAACATTGAAATTAATGCGGTCCAGAACAGGGGGTATCAACCTTTTAGCTTTCGGGTCCAGTAAACCTTCAAAACAAACTTTGCAGAGTGGTCAACCTTACAGAATGAAAATTATCCGGAAATATAATTAGGGCGGCTGTATGTAACTTGAAACGCAATACTGAAAAGAAATTTCATGTTACCTTTTTGATATTCCACTGGGTATACGAGGCTCCATTGAAATCTCTGCAAGGTGAAATCCTATTGTAACCATTACCTTTATTTTGGTAGTTCGGCATTCCTTGAAAGAACAGTGAGCACTCTGTTTGCTAGTTGTGTTTGTACCGCCAAATGCCGGTAAATTGTACTGTCTAAATTCAACGAATTATGTTGAAAAGGTCTTCCTACCGTTGACGTATAATGGCCTAAAATAAGATTACCATATTTTGAGATCCAGAAAATAGGACACTTTATACAAATCACAAAATTTATAATAGGGGACGGGACGAGAATACGGGTAGTTGGAAAATCTTTACAGTAAAATACTGTTGTGTTTATTGAAAAAAGGTCATTTTTACAACTCGACTACCGAAAGACCAGCTCCGGAGCCTACGACGCTTATCGTATCGTCGGCTCCGCCAGCTTTAACGAAAATACTGAAATACTGTTGAGTTGGCTATAAAAAGGTCGTTTTCACAACTTGATTTCCGAAACAACCGCTCGAATGTTCAGATTTCTGATGACAGATGACGGTTTCTAGTTGTGCCTATACTATCGCCTAGCTGTCAAAGCTGCAAAGGAGGGCGAATTGCCAAAAAGGAGAAAATTTGGGCGTCATTGGAGAACCTTTTCGATTATCTGAAAAAGGAGTACGAATCCGCAGGTTAAAGCTAGGGCATTTAATGGCATGTTGTCGTCTCGTGCCAACGGTAAATAACAAAACACCACGCTATTTCACCACAAAACGTTTCGGTGTGAGGGTTACGTAAACGAATTACGNTTACAGCTCTGTTACATACCATCAAAATCCACGTGACATGTCACTGGTCTGCGGTCATTTAATAAGCGTGAATGGCGTTTCTATAAAACGACAATCACATGAGATTGTCATGTCATGTGTTAGTCCAACAGCCGCGCGATGCAATCGCACATGCTTATCGAAGTGTGTGTCTGTTTATTAGGGATGGTGTGAACGTGAGGTTCACGTTCGCGTTCTGAGTGTGAACCTCAGAAATGTAAAGGTTCACGTTCACAAACGAACCTATGTAGGTTCTGCACTGTGAACCTTTTTCATATATTACCTTTTTCACTTTATTATAACATCATCGGTTGAAATTTATTGCATTTCAACCGCGGGCTACTCTATCAATGGCGCACTAAACGAGCATGCACTTTGACAATCTCAAAAATTTTACTAGGTTTATTACAAAAGTACGCTCGAAATATCCAGTTTTCCGTTCGTGAATATTTAGTGAGTCTCTGCTTCGAGCTTGACCGGCAATCACACAACATCAAGAGTGAAATACACTACATATACGTAGTCAGAGAATGCTGATGCTTATTCAACCAATCAATGAAATTGATATAGTTGTCTGATGTAACAAAATCTAGCAGGCGTGCGGAGTCAATCTTAATTTCGTATGTTTATTGTGTCATAAAAAACCAAATCCGTGCGATTGGGGTATTAATGGGGTAGTATCGGTAGCATGTATAGACATCCGCCCTACACTCGGCTCAATATCAACGTAGCAATACACAGACGCCAAATACATTGTCTGTCTGGCCTAGACCGTTAAGGCGTAAGCTTATATTCCCTTGCAAGCGACGGAAGATATTAGTTTTGTGGGATTATCATGTCATTTGGTTGTCCCAGTTGATACATTTGGCGACGTTTAAAACGTCAATAAGTACTCCTGCACTGTGGCATTATGTGGCCGGAGTCGTCACTAGGTATCGTGTACGTACATTAGTATAGGCTATCACTTCACTGAAATGTAGGGTTGGAATCAGCAATATGACGTCACGTGACGTCACGAGGTTCACGTTCGCGTTCACACAGAACCTTTCAAAAGGGTTCGCGTTCACACGAACCTGAACCTTTCAGAGGTTCACACCATCCCTACTGTT
>ATSW01011575.1:0-17379 GCA_000444245.1 Botryllus schlosseri
ATAAAAACGATGTTCACCAAATTTGGCTCAATTCAAACCAATCGAAACGGAGTTATTGCCGTGGAAAAATTTGGATTATCAATAATATAGTATTTACGGTGAGCACTTCTTTAATTAGGTGCGCCCACCGTAAATACTATTTTATTCAAATCCAAATTTGGCAACAACTCCGCTTCCACTAGTTGGAATTGAGCCGCGACGAAATTACCTAACTTCTAGGAAAATTCAATGTTGGTACTCCGTCAAAACAGCCCCGAAACTCCTCAGGGTATCTTTCTGATTGGAAAATTAAACTACTTTTACTTGACAAACTGAAAATAGCGATAGGTAAGTAAGTCGATCACAAATTATTACGGAGTAGAAGTAGCCAAAATTTGATATACTCGAGTAAGTACTAGAAGTAGCGGAAAACTACTTGAGTACTTTGAAAAAGTAGAAGAACTTCGGTACTGACCATCTCTGCGCAATATCCACACTTCCCGTGCGTATTGAGTCGTATTGCGGGCATGCATATTACAGCTCTCCCTTGAAATGAAACTACATACTACCAGATGGTATTCTTATCACTCACTTTTTTAAGCAGTACGCCATGGTGACCAAAATCAACATTCCAATGGCTGCTCCAATGCCAGTGAGTGCAAGAGTAACAGAGTCAGTTTGATAAAAAACACCCTTTATGTTGGTACGATCTTCAATTGTGCCTTCATGCCCTGCAAACATTGGGAAAGTTTCGTGTTAAAAATTGCATCGGTTAGATATACTATTTGAAAATAAATAGTCTTGTAGCAGCATTCTTTTTGCGCCTTTGTGGCAAGGAGCGTAGTGGCAAAATTTGGACAACTGCAAACTGAAATTTAGGCTTGTTTTTAATTTGATAATGTCGTAAATGCTACTTTGGTGGTGGATGAGGAAATAAAGTGAACTCAAGATCAAGAAGTAGCTCACTGCTGCTGT
The DNA here is from genome assembly GCA_000444245.1 of Botryllus schlosseri. Lineage (NCBI taxonomy): Eukaryota > Metazoa > Chordata > Ascidiacea > Stolidobranchia > Styelidae > Botryllus > Botryllus schlosseri. The sequence continues at coordinate 955 of ATSW01011575.1, forward strand.
GCATTTTTATTATTATTTTTTTTTATAGTGTAGTAGACTTAATATGATACATTGTTTTAAATAAACTACGTCCTTTCCTTTTCCTTTCCTATTCTCGTGGCCAGCAGATTGGGAACCTTTGGTCTAGCGCAGTGCTTCCCAATCGGTGGGTCGCGACCCATCAGTGGGCCCGAAGCTATTTCTGGTGGTTCGCGAAGAATTTCTTAATGTTACAATTTTTATTCAATTTGCCATAAATGCCAAAAACCTAAACTTCTGCCGATTAAACGGGCTCATATCCTTTCTACTTCTCTGAATTAAAGCCACGTTCCCGTGCTTCTAATTAGTGAACCAGGTTTCGTGACAGTCATTTTGATNGGAATGCGAAATTGGACAGTGTGTTTTTATANNTGCCTTGAAATTGNGAACGTTGATTGGTAAATGCAATCCAGCCCGATTATAATCAGTCAACAATACTCGGCACGACGGCACCCTTTTCATGTTTGACGTAAACGACGAATCACCAATTGAATACCAACTTTCTCATTGTAATCTACTATTACAAGCATTTTTGTCAACTTTATACATNCGTATTCTCAAACTGACGCGCAAATTCACTTGTGGGCGTCTAATTTAACTCGTAACTCACACGACTCATTGCACGTTGAATTACGTTCTCATATGTTCAGTCATATCTCTCGTGGTGGGTCGCACAATGCGACATTGTGGTAAAAGTGGGTCGCGTACTGAAAAAAGGTTGGGAAGCCCTGGCTAGCGTAACTGGTATAGCTCATAAATGTCAAATTTCATGATTATAATATTTGAATATACACTAGATCAGACCTGGGCAAAGTGCGGCCCGCCNAGCTATTCTNTGCNGCCNGCGAAAGGNTGCTTGACATTCAAANCATAAAACTTGCTTTTCGNATGAATATAACCATAGGCTGTATCTANTNAACAGGAAATTCGTTTACTTTGAAGCCTGTTCATTAATATGACACGATTACGCTGCCTNCGTATCTCGCATGCGTAATCCAGATTCAAAATAAAGGCAATGTGGCAAAGTACGAGTAGCAATTAAAGTCACAAGAAATCACTCTTTCCATATAGTTTAGTTCAAACATTCTTTGTTGCCATTGTCCCATGACGCATTTTAAGGTATGTGTTTCAAATTGTTACGTGATACGTTTCCGAATCCATAATTCGTAAAACAAGTCAATCAGTACTCGCGATTATTATATGACTCATCATATTTATCAGTTTTATCACCCATAAAGGATTACCCTCAAACTGAAATTCGAAGAAGGTATAGACCGGGGGTCGACAACCCCGGTCTTTTTAGTTTTTGCCGAGCATGTCGCCGAGATTAAGCATTTTAATTAAAGTCGGTCTAATGACATAGAACACGAAACACTCGGTCAAGGGAGGTCGAAGCTGTACACTGCTCGGATGGCAGCGACCAAGAAAATAAGCTTTGTACTATTGCACATACATTTCACTTCCAGTGCAGTAGGGTTGTTCAAAAAAAACTTTTTTTTCCAAATCTCACTCGCCTAATGACTAAATCGTCAGGTTGTCCAAGTAAACGATGCACACCAAATTTGACTCAATTCCAACCAGTAAAGGCCGTGCAATCTTGAATTGAAATTTTTAATTTATTATTAAAAATGAAAAAATAAAAATTCTCAATTTTTTCTGTCAGCCCCATGAAAGTGTTGAGCTGTCTTCAAAGACGATGCAAATCAAATTTGAGTCAATTCCGACTTGTAGAAGCGGAGTTATTCGAGTTTGTCGTTGATAATTCTCGGATTATCCTTGATCCGGGGATTATCAATGAAAAACTCAAATAGTTCCGCTTCTACTAGTCAAAATTGACTCAAATTGGATTTGCATCGTCTTTGAAGACAGCTCAACAATTTCATGGGGTTGACAGAAAATTTTGAGAGTTTTTTTTAAATTTTTGATAATAAATTAAAAATTTCAATTCAAGATTGCACGGTCTTTATTGGTTGGAATTGAGTCAAATTAGGCGTGCATCGTTTTCTTGGACAACCTGACGATTTAGTCATTAGGCGAGCGAGATTTGGAAAAAAAGTTTTTTTTGAACAACCCTACAGTGCAGTGGTTCTCGAACTGCGGGACAGGAAAGCATCAGAAGGTGATGCGAAGCCGAAGTTTAATGATTTTTTTTCGCGCTTCGCGCGATTTACACACAGCTTATAGTTATTGCTCTGCGCGTTGTTCGACTTTGATATTTCAGAATTCTGTCATCAACAGCCGTAACCTTCCATGCCATCAAACCATCTGTTTGTGATTGCCAGCATTCTGGTTGCACTTTTTAATATTTTTTGATATGATGATAAGGCGCAACATTTTTCACCATCATAAAGGGGGGCGTGCCTAAAAAGTTTGAGAACCACTGTTTTAGAGTCTTAATAGAAGAACGTTGATAGGAATTTAAAGAGAGTTAAAAATGTATTATGTTTAACATTGTTTCGAATCAGTACGGCAAATAGATATTTTCTTAATTAACTGTCACTTTCTCATTACCTAACATCAACACATTCAGTGAGCAGCATTTATTAACAATGTGATTTAGAAATAAAATTAAATACTCTGGAGGATATAGCTAAAAATTTTCACTCGGCCTGCCGACGTATTTTCTACTTATTTGGCCCGCGGAGGAAAATAATTGCCCACCCCTGCACTAGATGGATGGGTTCATAAATTTCAAGTCAAAACTCGCCATGCAATGTAACATAGACTAATATGACCATTTTTGAAAAATGCAACAAAACCTAACTATAGGCCTACCTATATCCAGGGTTGTAATGACTCGAGTCATGACTCGACTCGAGTCCGACTCGAGTCACGTTTTTCAGATGACTCGAGTCATTTTCCCAAATTACGGAAATGACTCGACTCGCCTCGAGTCAATTTGTGTATTGACTCGACTTGGACTCGGGTCATTGCGAATGACTCGAACCAAGCCATATGACTCGAGACTGAGAAGGCCAAGACCGACGTTTCATTGTAATTTCGAGGAATAGTTAAGTAATCACACTATTGGGATTTCGTCTATTGGTACTGGTACTTGAAAATGCGTCCAGAAACTGCTAAAGATGACGAAAATTAGAACATTATAAATGCGAACCATTCGATATCACCAAACAGAGTTATATAAAGTGGATTTAAAAAGCCTTTAACTGGAAACTGGGCAGTCAACACAATGACTTGGACTTGACTCGAGTCATAACACCATGACTCGGACTCGACCCTCTACTCGGTGACTTGGACTCGGTGGTGAATTGAAAATGACTCGACTTGACTCGAGTCCAAATTGTAAAACTGAGATTGACTTGTGACTTGAAGCCTTGTGACTTGGTTACAACCCTGCCTATATCCCAACACTGATAAGAAGTAGAGCATGATAGTCTCAAAAAGAAAATTTATAGAGTTGAGGATGACATTGTGATGAAGTTAATGCCAGTAGAAAAAATCAGACTACATCTGCAGACCTTGTTGTAAATAACTTCTTTCAGCATGTAGGTCACTGTACCATTGATGAAGCAATAATGCTGAAGGCATGATTCTGCTTAAATGATGTCAACATCATGCCCTTGTCATACAGGTTAGGCCATGCTTGCGAGAAGTATAATTTGGTCGGACAGACTATTCATCACACAAACCACAGAGCCAGTGCAAATTTCCTTGCCATCCTGACGGTGACAACTGCAACAAACTAGTACATGACATTTAAACACGAATATTGCTGGGGCATGGACGTCAATACCTTCCTCAATTCAATTAAATACAACAAGACTGACAGAATAACGTGAAAGTAGACACTAGACACCTCGAGTCTGACTTCCTTGTTGCTATTCACGTTTCTCGGTCATATGATAATATACATTACTAGCAGACAGAAAGAATAAAGTGCTGACATGACTAAAACAATTTTCTACTATATTTACGGAAGCCATATTTGCAAGTCAGAATTGCAACATCATCACCGGGTAATTCAAAATGAAATTGGGTGACCAAAAGTAAACTTAGTCTCTCATGAGACTTTGGGTTGAGACATTAGATAGGGTTACCATACGTACTCTTTTAATAGGATTTGTTCTCTTTTTTCAATAAATTGAAAGTGTCCTAGCAGGACGCCTAAATGTCCTCTTTTTTTGGGATTTGTTTTTTTTTCGTGAAAAAAGTATTGAAATGGGATCATAAACTTGACCACGATGCAATGAACGTCAGAGTTTCGTAAAAAATCAGGTAAAACGGGAGTCGAGTCAAGGTGTTCAGAGCTTATGAAAAGTGTTCTCTTTCTCTGCTCTCAAAATAAGGTAACCCTAACATTGGACATAAGGCAAAAAGTGCTGCTACCGCTCAGAATACCTATGTTATGCATGAACGATGGAACAAACACATTTTTGGGATGATTGCTAATTCACTTCAATGGTGAATAACAATTTGCCACAAGACATGCCGGAAATGTAAACATCATATTCAATACCGAGATCTCGAATGTGCTGTAGAAGGTTGGACATTTGATGAAGGTGTATTGTGGAACATTCATTCTCCTAATGTAGTGAATATTTAGCAATCAGTCGTCTGAATTTTCTTTTATAACGAGTAATTGGCGATTGCATCCTTAGTTTACTCGGCTTGGTTTCAGTATGCTGTAAGTTAGTTGTCTTATCTAGGGTCACTATAGCCGTTGATGTTCTTCGGATGGATTTGCTATTTTAAAACTATTTTAAAACCTAGTTACACGACCTACTTTGTTTGCTCTATTCTGTACATTAGTTCAATTGGGCCATGTATTTGAATGAATATATATGATTCTTCATTAACAGAGCTTCATTTCTCAAGCAGGGCCGTGGAATATGAGTTTAATTTAAAAAGTGACATTAAAAACTCTCCTCAAATTTGAACAGTTGCCGTTCTAGCACTAATAACATGTGAAATAAATTGATCGTACCAGCAAATCGATAAAATCGCTTCTATTTCAATATGTTTAATGCAGTCTGAGCAACCTAATTTGTTAATACCTTGGTATAAAGTTGCAGAACTAAGTAAAGCACCAGCAGACACTGTAATAATAATGATCATCAGTTCCAGCATCAATTTCAGCAGTGTTGGGATGACTTTTTTGTATGACTTGACATAACCTCGATTCACTTTGCAGAAATGACTTGACTCGAATCTTCAGAAATGCGGATTGACTCGTGACTCGAAAGAGAATTTACAAGTCATCAAGTGATCAGTTTCAACTAAACCTCGTATGAGCCCCGATTGTTAATCGCTCAATGAGTGTGCGACACTGGGTTGTATCGAGTCTCCATTGCTGCATCAAAAATTGATCGCAAACGCAATGATCGGAGCTTACGATGTTGTAACTAGTAGTGAAGTAATCTACTATCAATGTGTCTCTCTTCTATGAACTGCTCATATAACCAACCCTCTTGTATAATTTAAATCGAAAGTATATCTTTATACGTTTATATTACTCATCTGCAATTGGAACAGGCTTAAATTGTACGTCACGGAGGTGAAAGTGGCCAGTGCATTGTATCAAATCAATTTTTTCATCTTTCTGAGGTACTGTGTTTAGGATGTTAATTATCGACTGGGGCTATATGGTTACTTGCGTAGTCTAGCAGTTCTTCGTGAGCGATACGCCTTTTTGCGTGTATATTCGATACTGCATTCAACTCAATTCAAAATAAATCTGGACTCTATCTGTATTTCAAACAGCTAGCAAAATGATGCAAAGAATATGAGAGAAAGGGAATTCTTTTATTCGTCAACCATGAAATATAGTGTAAGAAATGTCTAAAAACATTAACGTTCAATAGTTACACATTTTTTTTTATATATTCCTTACTATATTCTACACCAAAGGGTGAGCAAACTTTTGAGGTCGCGGCCCGCATTCGACATCTGAATCCATTCGCGGGCCGCACTACATAAAATAAAGACTATACGCCAAAACGCAGTAGTGGTGTTTGATTATATCATATAGTGATGACATGGAGATAACATATATGCTTATTCAATGCAAACCAAATATTACTTTGATGATATCAGACAAGCGTGGGAAACAGTGGCGAGATTTCATAGGCTGGTCGACCGCAATAACCAATTTGTCGGTTGTCACGATTCCTGGAACAGGATTGAAATTTAAATCTGTGAGCAGCGATCTGTTCATAGATTTACCCATTCCACCTTTGGTACAGTTCCAGGACACACAATGCTGATAGCATCATAATCATGTTTGCTTCAAACACGCTTCTACTATGTGTAGATAAAATATAAATCCCCTAATTGTACGCATACAGAGAACGAATCTACCCAAGACACGCGTGAATCGTTATTATAAGCACACCGCTGAAATAATTACAACTGGACTGGTCAATCTGAAATCACACTCGTGATCCGAATTATGTCAATGTCGTTTAGGATTTCTGTGATGTTTACCAGTTGAAACCTTTTAAACTGTGTGGGCCTTGAGATCAGGCTGTCGCGCCAGAAATTGAACACAAAAGTAAAATAGGAAAAATTTACCCCAGAGTTGTATGTAAATCGCGCGGAGCCCACCCCTGTTCTACACGGTCTAGACTGGGAGACCCGATATGACCGAAGTCACCCTAGCATATTTGGCAGTATTAATAATGATATCAATCAACTTATTCTCTCAGTCGAGTAGCACAGCAAAGAGTAACGAAATTACCAAAAGTAAATAAAAAACAGCAACACTAGTGAAGGACGGTTATCACTGCTAACAGTGTGATCACAAAATAACAATTTGACCCATGTACACTGTGGTAATATTACTGTAACATCTACTTTGACTTGATTTGACTCAATTTAAAAAATGTGTAATGACTCGAGATGACTTGTAACTCAAAGGCAGTGACTTAATCCCAACACTGTATTTCAGTACTACATATTTTGATAAACCATCATTAGAATTAAATGACTATAGGCCAGAGCCTCTCCTTTTAACGTACTAACCAGGAATGCCCCAGCTTGCTGACAGTGGGCTGGCTGTGAGGATTGGATTGCCACCGTCACTATTAGGAGTCGATACCAAGACATAGTGACGATACGAGAAGTCCGGATTCAAAGGAAGATTTTCTCCGTAGACTACGTCAGGATTTTGTGTGGCACGCTTTTTCCTTTTTCTTTCAGGCAACGATTTGCAGATCCCATTAGGATCACTGATATTGCAGCAAGTGATATTTCCTCCACCAAATTGCAATTTCAATTCCCCATCAAACCTTCAGGTAATCTTGAGAATTGGTGGTATTGATCAAAACTATGATTATACAAGACAATACCTTCTGGCGGCAAACGCAATGTAACTGTCCCCGGCTTCAATGGTGGAATTCACTTGCTTCAACATATCGATTGAGGTTATCACTTCCGAGGAATTCATTGAAGCGTTCAACACTTTGATGATCACAAAATAGCAGCTAGGAATCAAAAATTCTTTTGCAATGCCACATATACAACTACTTGCAGGCACGTATGGGAATAATTCAAGTAAGTTAAGTCTATGTTACGATGTTATCGAAAACAAGATATCTTGTGTTTAGACCTTTTCCTATGACTACGATTTCAAAATACGACTATAATAACAATCACAATAAAATTACAACAGAATATTAAAAAAAATATATTTCAATTCATTTCGATGAAAACCATCACAAACATCTAACGTGAAATCAATATTAATGTTGTTGAGTAGAACTGTAATACAGATACTGTCACTCAGCAAGGCTGGACAGAAAGCTATTGCATTTGTTGACAAAAGGAGCAGGCAATTGAGAATGCAAATATTCAGTAAAATGTGCTGGAATCTACCAGGGAGGTTATTCGAAGAAACTATTACACAAACTCTTGGAGATACGGAACTATATTCATCTTGAAATATACTCGAATAGTTTTGGCTAATACTTGTAAGAGGTAATCGTCAGCAATTAGCAGAGAATTGCAAATAACGTCGTATATAAACAATGTCAACATTAACAATACAGCGTCCTTTTCACTTCTCTACTAGTTGCTGACGATTGCCACTGATGATGGTAAGCAAAAAATATTACTTCAATAAGAATATATTACATATTCAATCTATTATACAGGGAGCGGGAATATATTAGAATGAACAGTATCAATTAGTAATGAAAACAAAGTAATTATATGCTGTTTCTGAGCAACGGTATGACTATACAGTCTGATTCTATTTAGACGCAGTATGAATTCCGTCAATCTAAGAGTAGCAATAATGATGTTTTCGTAAAAGGCCTGCATAAACATTCCATGTGTCAGAAATATCCATGGTACGCAGTACGAAAATTCAATCAACATTCCACTTTATTTGGGCCAACGCAATTAAGAAGTAAAACACATATTGAAAACAATAACACCGCAGTCCATCGATTGGACATGTAAACATGCAAAACATTAGCATGCACCACTATTTTGAGGGTTAGAGAGTCACATGCTAAGCCACATCGTGGCCCGATGAAATGTCAGCCAACCACATGTGACATAATGCTTGAATCTACAGGACATAGTCTGATATTAAAAGTTCATCACCCACCTAATAGGCCCATTTCGCTCATCTGCTTGCTTCAATGTCACAGATGACATGTCATCTTCTAGTATNGGAACAGCAATTTCATCGGGTCCTAAAATTATAATAGAAATATTNNNGAATCAATTCCATGAAAATCGGNGCTGAAGACGTAAGCCTTCATTCACCTACCACTAGTCCCAGTAACACAGCCAGTAACTGTCTTACTCCAATTCAAAGGAACATCCTGACATTGAGTTAGTGCTTCCGTCCCCACAGATATGCGGTAGCGNGAATTAGGTCGTGTAGTGAAGTTGTATTNATTGGTGACACGAGATANGTCTATCATTCGTTCATTTCCATTGATCATTTTCGCCGATCCCACATACTCAATGATCTTCACCTGAATGACAACAACAGTNGAAAAACAAGTGACTAGTTACACATGACAGGAAATATACTTTGTATCCACCAGTGTTTTCCTCCCTGTCCAATGTCCAGTTTATTGCACAGTTACGGGTTCCTGATGAACGCTTTGGGGCAGATACAACTGACTTGTCCGGGGGGCCTTCTGATGTCGAGAATGTAGTTTTATAAAACTTATCACACCACAGTATCTTCGGAATAACCTAAAAGAAGAATCCCAAATNNCAACAGTAGCTTTATAAAGCATAAATAGTGTACAAACCTTAATCGAGTACGCAGTACCTCGACCCAGTTTTACAATTTTGAGCCATTCCCCAGCCTGAGCGGTTCCTTTCCTGAACATGAGTATGGGAATGTCTTAAATGTTGCCTCGATGACCATATGGCTAATTTATAATAATATTCTTTTGACTTTGATAAAACCGGACCAAGAATTGTAAGACATGTCCTCGCACTACATGATTACTTTTTCATTCGAATATCTGTGTGTTGTGTGTATGTCATATTTACAGGCCATGGTTTGTTTTGTTTCTTTAATTGAGTTTGTATTTGACTTCATTGAGTCCTTTCAGTGCCTTCCTATCTCTTAACTACATANGAATTTCTAAACGATTTGGTCTAATGAAATCTCCGACACTTTCGGTGCCATTCCAAACCGATCGTTCATTTCAAATCGTTNGGATTTCGCCAAACCGCTACCATCGATATCGATATACGTTTGAAATTTTTTAACCAAATATTGAGGTGTAACATGCCTTGATGGATGCTGCTGTGTAGCTGCAAATGAGACCCATATGATCTTGTAAGTGGGCTTGAATTAGTGATGCATATATTTATAATGACCTTATCAGATATCGCTGCAAACTGACTTGAAATGACTTGTTAGGCGATCTTTGCCACAAAAAATGGAGTGCTCTTTTGACATGATATTATTTAGCCTGAATAAAGCTAGGAGTGGTGAGACTTGAATTAGTTTCGCTGTAATGTTGAATAAACATAGTACACTGCAATGNCATTCATAGTTAGTGCCATATTTCACAACCCCTAAGCCCAAAAGCGACAGAGAAATCCAAGGCACTGCAAACAGGTAACTTGAATAATAATAGGCTAATAATAAAACATGGATGAATGCAAAATTCTTTGCAATTGTAAGAGGATGGTCACTTAAAGCCGTTGTAATGCTTAACTTTAGGCTGTGAAACCTACTTTAGAGGTATTATTAGACAAAAAACACCGCATGTTGGGCAAATTAATTGGCATTGATATCTCCAGGTTCAGAAANGACNGGCCCTGAATAGTCCTGTCACTGGAATCTGAGCCCTGTGGTTCAAATTGCGAAAATCAATGTTCACGCGAGTAAGACAGCGAAGGTGTGGTAGTTCGATAAAAACCGATTAGTCTTACGTTCGTGGGATGTGTTCACTACAGAAAGGGTGCTTTTTATGAACTGCGGTGAAAAGAAGTTTTGTTAAAAGTCCTATGTGAGCCCAAGACCAGCGTCTCATGCGGCCTNACAATATGCTGCTCAGATCCTGGATGGGGGTGCGAGAGAATTTCATGAAAGCTCAGGGGTAGTACCAGCTCTAGAAAGGTTAANAAACACTGTAATAAACGGAATTTCCGTTTATAGTAGCTNCCATTGTGACATGCATCATGATAATTGCTANTGATAAAAGTGATACCGAAAATATTTTGTGTTATATTGTGACTGCCACTCAATGTAATGAGCCTTCAACNGAGCTTGTAACCGTNTTTTTAATATAGAGAATTGAAACAATGTAACATGACAACATAACATAAATTGTTGTCATACCGCTTCAGAAATGCAAGTAATCATGTTTCGTAAAGAATATCCATTCAGACNAGATNAACTAGAAAANTACATATCCTTAGAATCGTAATATTCACTTACATCTGGTTATTCACGAGCACCGAATATGTCATGGAACTGTCTGGATTGTTGATAAAACCCGGCCAAAATACATTCAGAACCGTTCCATTGCACGGATCATTAGTGATGNTGACCAGATTGAGTCGTCCGGGTATCCGCTTACATGAGTAAACAACTTCTGATCTTCCATTCAATGATGCTTTAACACTCAGGTATGTTTCATGCTCTCCCTTTTTCAAGTCATTNTAAAAGCTAAAATANATTCCACGATCAATTGAAGAAAAGTTTTGNCTATCAAAGTTATATGTACATCTGCATGGGCTATATGGCAAAAGAAAATTCCCCAGACAGGTATTGGATATTTATGGTCTCGTGTGACCCAGAATTTAGGGAGTGATTACTGGTCAGTGCGAACTGTCCATTCCAGGGTTGTAATGACTCGAGTCATGAATTTCCAATGACTCGACTTCACTCGAGTCATTTATTCAAAATACAGAAATGACTCGACTCGAGTCAATCTGTGTATTGACTCGACTTGGACTCGAGTCATTGTGCATGACTCGAACCAAGTCATTGACTCGAGACTCAGACGGCCAATACCAACATTTCATTGTAATTCCGAAGTCAACACACCATTGGGATTTCGTCTGTTGGTACTGGTACTTGAAAATGCGACCATAAACTGCTAAAAGTGAGGAAAATTGGTATATTATAAATGCGAACCATTCGATATCATCAAAAAAGTTATAAAAAGTGGGTTTACCAAGACTTCAACTGGAAACTGAGAAGTCAACACAGTGACTTGGACTCGGACTCGGCACTCTGCTCGCTGACTTGGATTTGGATTGACTCGGTGGTGAATTGAAATGACTTGACTCGAGTCAAAACTATAAAAGTGAGATTGACTTGTGACTCGGAGCCTTGTGACTTAGTTACAACCCTGGTCCATTCACAATATTGTTCATGACTCTCATATAAGATAAGCATATTTTCCGACCCTACGCAAATACATGCGCTACATAAAAGTAATCCATAAGTTCTGCGTACTGAAAGAGCCCACATAACGAGTGTATGTGAGAATTTGTGCCCCTACTTTCCATGGTCTCATAAAGTTCATGGAACCATAGTTTGCTCTTCCAAATGAAGATGCTCTCTCCTATTAAAATCCAATCTAACATTTGGCATCGCTTCAGAACACCATACCTCCGATTGCTGGATTCTGGGTTCAATGTCATATTCCACTCTTCTTTGCCATTCACCAGAAAATGAAACAGTGCCGAGTACTTGTTAGCATTGTTTTGCAGATATATCTTGTAACTACCGTTTTCTAGATCCATGATTCCTATTGTGAAAGGCCCTGAGAATATGATGTCACAATAACCAGGTGTCATTTTCCATACTCAACAACTCACCCTTTTCACATTTATCCCCGAAAAATAAATCTTGACATTGACACCGAAAAGAGCATCCAACAGGGGTGCATTCTCCGTTCCCAGAGCAGTTATCAGAATCGAGACATGGATTACCTTCATAATGTTAAATTACAGTCAACTGGGATGTCCCCAATTTTGAACCATAACAAAACATACTTCCTTTCGTTGGACTTTCACACATGAACATACTACTGCATCGCGATCTAACTACTCGTTTTACTTTATTCAAGCTCACGCAGATTCCTGCACCCCCTTTCTGCATGTCTACAAAAGCAACAATATATTATGAGGCGTCACAAACCATTTGGTGATATGTTTAGACAATATCCACGCCTAATTAGTATGCCAAGTAGGGGGATTCGTATTCATTCCATGTACCTGTGGATCAAAATATTCGCATATGCAGCCTGACCAAACAAAGCAATAATTAGGTATCACAATCCATAACTGCTGTGCCTTCGCAGATATAACAATTTTGATCCACCCTACTTGAGGGTTGCAGTTATATATAGATGTGTCTTGCCAGGGTCATTAGTCGGCGTAATTTGAATGATTGGAAGTAGTAATTCATATCGAATTTACAAATGACTCTCTGGCTTGTGCAGCTGGGTTATAAACCAAGTCACAAGGTTCCGAGTCTCAAGTCAATTCCACTTTTATCATCGAGAATCGAGTCAAGTCGAGTCATTTTCACTTCACCCCTGTGTCAAGTTACAGCCCAAGCCAGAGAGCACCGAGTCGAGTCAGAGTTTCGAGACTCGAGTCCGAGTCCAAATCATAGAGTTCACTGTTCATTATCGAGTTCAGGGTAGGTTCAACTGACTTCTGTGAAACTTTTGGGTGATATCGATTATCGAAGGCCTCGCATTCATAATATACTAATTTTCTCATTCGTAACATATTTATACAAACTGAAAAAAATGGGTTTCCATGCCTATTTTTCAAGAGTCGGTATTGATACACGAGACTTGAATGAAGTAATGTAGAATGTCTCAAGTCATGTGCAACCAATGACTCTAGAACAAGGGTGGGCAGTTATTTTTTTCCACGGGCCCAAAAAAAAATATGTTGGCGGGTCGAGTCAAATAATTTACATGTGTTCCCCAGCGCATTAAATTTATTTCTAAATTGGAAGCAGTGAATTACACTGTTAATAAATGCTGCTCAGTGGATGTTTGTACCAAAAAATACCATTTATTTGCCGTCATATTTCGAAACAATGTCAAACATGATACCTTTTAGAGTAATCTTTAAATTTCTATCTGCGTTCTTCTATCAAGACATTAAAATGTTTTTGGAATAGTACACAGCTTATTTTCTTGGTTGCTTGGCGAAATAGCCTTGTTGTGGAGCAAAGCTTGCAGTTCTTCTGAAATTCGCCCGTCCTTGACCGAGTGTATGTCTACATGTTTTTGTCATAAAACCGACTCAATTTATACTCCTTACACACGGCGACCTGATATGCACTAACTATTAAAAAGAACAGTTTACCCTAGACTTCAGTAAACAAATATTTATTGCTTCAACCTTCTTTGAATTTCAGCATTCAACTTTTTTGCCATGCCCATTCACCCTTTAGGGGTAATGATGACTAATAGTAATCACGGGCACCGAATGATTTGTGTTACGAATGAGGGATATGGAAACGGATCACGTCACAATTTGAAGCACAGACCGTGTAATGTAGTGGTTCTCAGACTTTTTAGATACGCTCCCTTTGCGATGCTGGCAATCCTAAAGGATAGTTTGATGGTGTGGAAGGTTATGATTGTTGATGAGAGAATTCTCAAATACGATATTCTGACTATATGAAAAGTTTTTTCAGTTTACCGCAGCTTCGAGTCCCCTTCAGATGCCTCCACGTCCTCCCCCTAAGGCGGGCGCACGACCGAGTTAGAGAAACACTGGTGTAATTGTATTGTGACATTGCAAACAAAGAAGGCTTGGTGAATTCTTGTGACTTTGATTGTTATAACATAACTTGCCAAATTGTCATTATTTTTAATATGGATTACGTGTGAGGTGCGTAGGCTGCGCGATAGCGCCTTATTAATGAACAGGCTTGAAAGTAAACGAATTTTTGGTTCAGTTTATGCAGCCTATGGCAATGGCCGGGAACCTTTTTTGACCGAAGAGTCATATTGACCCAACATTTTTAATTGTAACTCCCAAAGAGTCATACATGTCAATAAACTGTCACCATTACCATTTTTAGATACCTTTAATCTCGGCGCCATCATACCAATATCCAGTCACGTTAGCACCCACTAAACGTGGCAATTGTTTGGAACTGATCCAACCGGAACGTTTTGGCATTGCTAAAATTCCTTCCTTTCCTAATACACCTGTACATTGATTTATGGCGTCAATTTGTGACTTGGCCGCGGTTCCAGAAAACCAATATTGACATTGATCACGCTCTCGATTTTCAATAATTGCTGTACATAAACAGAAATATGTAATAAGAATAAGACGACTAAGTTGAAAAGGAAGGAAGTTGGACTTACTTTCGCAGAGTTTGATGTTAGCTGGATCCATATTCCAAGCCTCCTTCTCAGTATCACATGTTAAATTCATTACTCTATCACCGTTTGAGAAACGATAACCAGCGACACACGATAGTTCACAAACTTCTCCTAATTTACATTCTTCTGCAATTGACGGTTTCTTTTGCTTGTACGGGCTTGTGGGATCAGCTAAACTGGTCCGCTTTATAGGTTCACATGTGACTTCTGAAAATCGAAAGTCACAAGTAAGTGTTCTGACAAACATGCAGTGAGTTGCAAATGTAAGGAGAGGACTACCCGTCGAAGGCATTTCGCACCAAGATGTATTAGTTTTATTGACTAATATGAAATGGCTTAAATACTGATTGTCTTTTAGGTTTCACATGCTGCCTGAAAGTTGATACGTCCCGATGCTAAAGGTATTGATACCAAATGATCCAGTGCCGAAATGCTTGGATTGCAGACCGAGAGGTGGTGTAAAATCGTTTGAAACAGATAATAAAGCAGCATCAACAACTCTGTACCATTTATTCATAGTGTCCTACAATGGTGTGGACACAAGCAGATCTCGCGGCTCACTGCGATTGGTCTACGTCACAATTTCCATTTGGTTGAAGGCAATTTGACAGTATCAATCAAAAGTCACTGGGGTACTAATTACGATAATATAAATCTTATTGTGCTCGTGGTTCCAGAACCCGTAAAAATCCACCGAGAATTTTGATCGTAACGGAGTTTGGTATTGTGACGCAGAAATGCCGTCTGGGAGCAAGTTAGGACCAGCGCAAACCGCAAGCGTATTGGCAATTGTTGCGCAAGCAATTGAGCATTCACACTCTCACTCTCGCTTGCTCCGAGCTACGGCTGCTTATTCCAGACGGGATTGCGATGTCACAATGAAAAACTCCGTTACAATGCAAAATGAAAGGCAGATTTTGCGGAGCTTCAGGAACAAGGGCACCATAAAATTTATAGAATTGTAATCAGTAGACCGGTAGCTTTCGATTGATACCTATTTTATCAAATTTTGGGCTCTGCAAGCCAGTTAATTACCGTCAAATTGCCTTTAGCCAAATAAAAAGTTGTGACGTAGATCAATCGCAGCGAGCCGTTAGATTTGCTTGTGGCAACACCATTGTAAAACACTACGATTTATTCAACTACTACGACTTATTGTTGATAAATATATATAGCAACGAGGCTACAAGTTTGTGTGTCCGTCCAAGTGTTACCATTGCTTCTGGGCTGTTCATTTATATCCAGTAATTTTTTACAATTCAACAATAAACGACAGGAGTCTTTTCATAATTACCGGTTTTCCTTATACATAACACCTTCTGTGCTTCGCATTATACAAATTCCCTCAACATCAGTAGCAGAAGCTAAAATTCCCTATTCATGGCGATTCACATTTTGACGCCGTAATTTCACTAATACCGTATGCGAAATAAATCAAGCATTGCACTGACATAAGTTGGTAATATAGCAAACTGTGAAATACAGTTGATCTCTTTATCAGTTTAGTATAAACCACATATGGTGACTTTCCTGCTGATAGTGAAAACAAATATTGTGTAAACTATTTCACCAAAAATCGTAGTTAGCT
>ATSW01011577.1:0-23371 GCA_000444245.1 Botryllus schlosseri
GCGCCACACCAACTGCATCAATTTATAATCAGGTTAACCCTCCCTAGCAAAATGGCGAAACGCGCGTGCAGTGCAATCATTAAAGAGGCGTAATCAATGGCTAAAAGAGCCACAGTTAGCCCATCCCGCCATATAGTTCAGGCTACTCGTAGGGATGACACGAAAATATGTTCAACACACGCAACTTTGTTGCTATGTGATTTCTCCTTTGTGGCGTCACAGACACTCACGACATGAAATCACATCTCGTCGCCTTTGATTAAAATACAACGCTAAAAATGTCGTCAATTATTGGTTGAATACCGTCAACAGTCCTAAAACTATATATTTTTTTGACGATTTCCGACAACTGTAGGATATACGATTTCGTCATGAACAGGATAACTCCTCAACTTGAAATGCTATCGCTGATTGCTGATTGAACTCATGCCGAACACTGTTCTCAGGCCCTTCGGATACAGAAGGCCACCAACAACAAACGTTCCATTCTGGACAGGCTTTTCTTTTTCTGGCAACCGATTCCCCTCACCAAAGAGCAATTTCTTGAGGGGGTAGCCAAGAAATGTAAAAAACATTACTTCGACGAAGGCCAAAAGAAGTTCGACGCGTGTGTGAAAGAGGCTGAAGAATTATGTAAGGTAAGCGTGCAATGGAAATAATATTTATCGCTACTGCTATAGCCGAAACGGAAATATGGGAGAAAATATAGCATAACTTAACGGATTCATTGCGACATAGTAAGAAATCAAGGTTACCATTCTTAAGTCAAAAATGTAGTAGGGAAAAATACGTGCCTTTGCCTCTGTCAGAGGAAGCAGTGCGATCATAGTACTGTACAGCTCAATTACAGCAGATACCTCGCAAACTTTGTGTGGATCAGTGCTATTCAATATATTGGTCTAACTACACTCTACATACCAGGGCTTTGGAGCCGGAGACGAAGCCGAGCATTTTCAGCGGAGCCGGAGCTCTACATAAAATTCAGGAGGAGCAGGAGCTGCAGCCAGTTCTGTGAACTGTAGCTCCAGCTCCGATGTATTTCATAAGATGCTATACTTTTACTGATGGCTGAATTCACATAATTTCACGATAATCGTTCAAAAAATTAAGAATTGTTGCTTCGGCACCACCTTTTCTAATTAACCAATAACCCTGTTTATACATATGCGCCTAACCTGGGTAGGCTGGATTTGCCGCGCTTATTCCATAATTACTGCATTATAGATATACCCTCAAATTCGTAATCAGCACAACACGGATGGCCAATTGTGTGGTTCGAACAATTATTAAAACCATGCATGTCACAAAACGGGATTGATGCTTATGTGAGATGAGCAATATACCTTATTAGTATTGAGACGAATATATAAGCGACGCCATAGGATATAACCATGACCTTGCTGCACATGTTGATTTAGAGGCGCGCATCCTTTCTGGATCGGACGAGCAAATGCACGTTCTTCGTCGATGGTTTTTTAACCGTAGCGCCAAATTGGATAGTGTGTTATCGTTTTTGCGTATGAATTGAAATTCATTCAAGTGCACGATCGTTTATTCCAGTATCGATTTGCTAACGTAAATAGGGAAATGCATCGAATCAGCCCGAATCGCTATTATAGTCCGCATAGCCCACAATTGCCGCGATGCGAGCGAGTCAATGCGGTGTCCGAACCCCCGTGGTGTTGAATGTAAGTGGGCAATTGGTGATTGGATGCGGGCTTTTCAATTTCTAATCATCAATTTTGTGTATTCATTCTTGTCTGCTTGATACACTCCTATTCTTGAACTGTCGCACAATATCACTTGCGAGATTGCGGTATTCTTGGTGACTGACTTGTACAGTACACGACGTTGAATTTAGTTCTCAAATATTGATGCACTACCAGATTGTCAGTGGCACTAATTTTGAGTTTATTCGATTCGTTTGAAGAGGAACCTTCTATACTCCACTATTCTTGGTCGACGACGGACGGACTGGCAACGAGCGCACAAATATCTAATTTGAAGTCATATGGTATGATAAAAAGCGGATTTCTACCGATAAGGTCGCGACATGCGCTCATTTCTGCAGTTACATCTAAACAAATCGCACCATTTCAAGATCAAGTTGGACTATATGGCTTGATATTAACGAGCGCAGTACCGGTATTAAAACAACACGTCACTGCTTTAATGCTGTTTCATGTGTGCAATGTACATGCAATGTCATGCAGTAAATTGCGTTCTCGTGCGGACATGACGTCATCGAGAGACGGCATGAAGTAATTATCACGTCGCATGACTTTGCATATACCCCCACAAAATGGCGGTTCCTTGCGACGGCTACAACCGAACCATAGTTGCCGGAGCCAAAGCTGGAGCCGGAGCAGTGGTATCAATGAGCTCTGAAGCTTGTATCCGGAGCTATTCTTCATACAAGAGGGCTCCGGAGCCGGAGCTGGAGCAGTTTAAAATTTACGACTGCATCAAAACCCTGCTACGCACTTCTCAATATTCATTTCCCGATTGTTTAATTAACACGGTCAAAACGATCAACTGAACGTAAGATAGACGAGGAAACTGGTTTCCCGAGCACCTACCGTACCTGAAAAAGTGACATTTCTTTCAGTCAATTCACCAGCCATCAGAGTTAGGTGAATAAATTTCCCCTTTATGTGAACTTATTTTCGGATTCGTAAATATGGGGGCGAAAATCTGTGTCTAGCTTGATAAGGGTGTAATAGGTCGAAGAAGGGGAACCACTGATCCAGACGAACGTCAACATTCTTTGGACGTGCAATATACGTCATGCCGACTGATGGCGAATAGGGCTTTAGGCCAAAACACAGTGCCATTTCAGGCGTGCGTACGTCGTACACGTGCAGGTGCACGGTATTCAAATCAGGGCTTGGGAGCATCCGTAAACTTGCATTGCTCCAGCTCCAGCTCCGGAGCTTTCTTCTATCATACATCAGCTCCGGCTCCAGCTCTGGAGCCGCATTATTACAACTGCTCCGGCTCCAGCTCCGGCTCCGGCTCTGAAAACTATCGAAGGTGTCTGTCTATATCAGGGGTGGGCACCCCGCGGGCCATATGTGGCCCGCGAGAAGGTTTTGAGTAGGCCTCGAGCTAATTTCCCATTATATTATCGAAATTCTGTTATATTATCGGAATTGAATTGCTCAGATTGTGAACTTGCAAGGTCAGCCAAAAATATAATTAGTATGGCCGCGACACTTGAGATGTTAATGACTAAAATATCAGTTCCGACGCATTGGCAGATCCAGGGTCCAGCAGTCGCATTTTAGTAAATCGTCGTACATTACAATAAACTAAAAAAGTAGTTAAATTTTTCTTCACGCTTCGCATGTTTAATTGTCACACGATTTCTTTCTCTATAGCTTAACCCTACCTGAAAATGAAAAAATGCCTGATTAAGCCAATTGAGTCTAACTATATTAGCAATTACGAGAGAAAGTATATTCGCATTTGCGCTTGCAGAAAGATCGTCGACGATGAAATGTAGGCACAAAATGATTGTCGTATATTAGCGGAATTCTTCGATATCGATATGTCCATTTGCCGAATAGTCTTGTCCTTGCAAACTAAGCCCAGCGGGCGGCATACAGTCGACCCGCAATATACCCAAGTAATAATAATATTACCTTTGAAATTTTTACGCGCCTGGCGCGGCTAGTGGGCAACGCACTCGTTCGTCAATTTCATGTGGCCCTTTAGCCGAAAAGGCCACCTCTGGTCTATACAGATTACTAATTTACCCGTAGGTTAGTTATCTATAGTAATCTAGAGTCTGTCAGCCGTCAGTGACATCGGATGCAGCAACGAAGACATAGGTGCCGCCGTGCCGGCTTGTGACGACATATTGAATCCTTGTCAATTGTCGATAACATCATAGTTGCACTATAGAACGCACTTTACTCCGTGCCATTGCTGTGTACAGCATTAAAATTCTGATGCGGCGTTTTAACACTGGCACTGTAGTCGTTAACATTCAGCCATACAGCTCAATTCAATCTTTAAATGTGCGATTTTTATTCAACTGTAACTGTAGTAAGAGCAATATGAGCGGATATAACGACGTGATCAATAGAAATTCGATTTGTACCAAATCGCCAATGGTTTGACGTTAGATATTGGTGCACTCGTTACCAGTCCATACGGTGTCTATCAAGTTTATCGGATTCGGAATATAATATTTTCCCGTTGAAACGAATCGAACAATCGAATTAAACACTGTGCCATGCACATTGCGCTATGCCCATAACGAATTATACTATGCAGTATGCACATTGCTCATTTACAAGTTTACGAGATGATTACAAATTGGAAATCGCGTATCAAATCAGTAATTTGTCTCCAACGATGGGGTTCTGGGCTACTCTTCTGCCATCCCCTATTTACGCTCGAAAATCCTTACTGGAGTGAATGACGATGATGCGCAGTGATGAATTTCAATTAGCATGCATAGTTGCATACTCACTTAATAACACTGTTCAATTTCGCAGCCCGATTAAAGAACTATCACGAAAGAACGAGTATTTGCTCATCCGATTCATAGCAACGATGAGATGGAATTTCTCGGCTCGTGCTAGTCATATCGACATGTGCAACGGAATCACGTTTTTATCCTCTCTCTCTCCCATTTCGCGTANTACATAGTGATCATTATTTTCNNACCGTATACAATTGGNCAACAAGGTNGTGCTGATGATGAAATTGCGGGTATGCCGAGTACCCACAATATTTACAGGCATATTTCGCATACCGAGGTTTGGCACTAATGTATTAAAATTNATCATTGAACATACGACTGCTCTGCTGTTANATCCCCAGGAACATGGTTAGTCGGAAAAGGTAGCGCCAAAGNNGAAAANATTCTTAATTTCGCGAAGGCCTGCTGTTGAATTATGTGAACTTAGCAGATACGGTTGTTGCATATATATTGGCATCTTATGAGCCGGAGCTACCTCTCAAATAACTGGCTCCAGCTCCGGCTCCGGCTGAATTTTATGTAGAGCTCCGGCTTCGGCTTCAAAGCCCTGATTCAAATGCCCCCTAAATAAACCCTCAAGCCTTATCACTTCTCCTGGAGAAGGGCCCAACTTGGAACGTTACTACAGATCTCAGCTTGCCGATACTTTACACTTTACAGAGTAACCCGGCAAACATAATGGAAGAGCTTAAAGAACGCACGCACAGCCTGTTTCCTCCCAAGTTCGTTACCGACGAGCACATGAGAAAGGTCAGTCGATAACATTGCGATGAGCACGTTTGCTTGAATTCGTTGCAGACTTATTATTATGATTTGCGAATGAAAACTGTAGGTTATTGCCTTTGGGGGTCGCCTTACGATTAAACAGGATCCATTTTGTACACGTGTGTGACTGCCTGTATGATAGAGATGGGCGGTTGGCAATTTTGCATGACTAAGGATTAGGTAATCTAAATTGTCTATATCAGACCGGTAGCCGGAAGCGATGAATCATGTTGGCATTTCGCGCATCAGAGGTCAGGCTGAAATCGACAAAGCATTTACTTCGAAAAGGACTTGTGACTGGATGTGGTATGATATCAAATCACTCGTCCATCCGGAGACGAACTTCGTCATCGCACGAGATTGCACCTACACCGATAAGATAGCGTAATGGTTAAGCTTCCGGCTTCTTGGTCGGTAGGTCGTGGGTTCGATTCCCGGCCGGGTCAGACCATAGGCCTGATTAGTAACACTGGTATCCATGGCTTCCCTGCTTGGCGCTCATGCATTATTGGGATAGCGTGGGGGGGTGGTGCATGACTTGGAAAGCCGTAAAGGCTATATCTGCACTTCCTTGTCCAGCGGCATATGCACATCATACACTCATGGTATGCATATATGCGCAGATCATGTGTATGTGTATCATGAGTCGGTGTATATGCCGCAAAAACATCAAGGACAAAAATAAACTACATCCTTTCCTTTCCTTACCTTTCCTTTCCTACAAACACTGCTTATAAAGTGGGTCAATTGGCAGATCAAATAAATAGGCTACTACGTGTTAATGAACGGAAAAGGGTTGTTCTGCTATACAGTCTGAGCGAAATTGATATGCCACGATACGGTCAGCAATAGCATACAATGCACGCCAGTAAACAGGACAGTACCATCGCGATATCGCGCTCATACTACTTCAAATTCAAGTGTTACTGACCGTAACGGAATAAACAACAATTAAACCTGTGCATGAGAACCACTGTTGTCTTGATTCCATTTCGGCGAAAGAGCCAACGCCATCGGCAGTTACACGCAGCAATGTTCCTAAATGGTACGATTTTCAGGTGCCTTACATGGCCTTCTTGACTGAATACTACATCGTAACGAGGGAATTTGTCAGGCAGCTGATCCCGTTCATCGACAAGTGAGATGGAGCGACATTATTTTGTAGAGTATTCAACAACGCATAACGATCTTAGTACGAATTTTCCCACTAACTAAGCTAGGCCTAACATATTGACATACGACCTAAAAGTCCTAAACATATCGGTCTCGCCCTCCGCCCTATGCCACCTCATTTTGTTGCTTGCCTTTTATATTCAATACTTTACTTTTCATTCAGTGTGTATGCCCTCTCTTTACATCGACTAGGCCCAGGTGGGTGTCTGATTTCAAATACTACACTAAGTTGTTTCGACACTTTTCTATCTTTTCATTGTATCGCATTTTTTGTGAGTTTTGAAATGATGAAAATATTAATAAACCGATACTAGGCCTATTGGCGATTTAGAATCAATAATACCCATTAAATTTGGTGACGTCCAATTTCCGTACAAATTATCACGCGCTAAACCAGGGGCGGACAACATACGGCCCGCGGACAGTTTTCCGTCTTAAATGCTAATGTGGCCTGCGGGCCAGTCTGCCGAGATTCCCCACTACTCGATTAAACGTCAAATTTTAGTAACTGTATGTAATTATATACGTGTGTACGCAATGTGCAAGAGTAGAGCTTACGCGTAAGTTCGTCGAAGCGAGAAGACTTGCATTATCGGCATTTACCATGTACTCAACCCTAATGAATTCATATCTTGGTAAGTTTGGGGTACCGGGCTTATCGAATGCCTTGAAATCTTAATTGAGGATTGTACCATAGAGAGAGAGNGAGAGAGAGAGAATCTTTATTCGTATACNTTACATATCAACATAACACTACANAAATGTNACAGTGAAATGNGACATGCAAGGTAGACGGGAGGCTCGATATGACANAGTCTTCAGAGCCGAGCCACCCGGGACAGGAGCAATTTTCACAGTCGATAACTAATGAAANAAAAAANNAAATTAAAATAAACTAACGAACGAAAGGNAAAATAAGACACAGTATCANGGACCAATTTGAAATACAACGCAAATACAATTNAGCGGTAGTTAGAGATAAGANANTGAAAACATTGTTTTTTAAAAGCACAAGAGTCTAAATTGCGGAGATTAGGTGGCAGCTTATTCCAAACATTGACACCAATAAAACTGATTGAATTTTGCACTAGACTGGTAGAGTGGTGTTGCACAGACAGAGACAAGTTAGAAGAAAATCTGGTATGATGTTGGTGGGTATCTGAAGGTATCTTGAACAGATTATCAAAATATAGTGGCAGTTCACCCTGATGATAGCTATGCATGAATTTCATTACCTCAAATTTGAAAATGTCTTCCAACGATGATATGGTATTATACATTATACATTNTCGGTAATAGCCTCCTCGGTAATGTTCATTCTAGGTAATAGAATTCTAGGTCGTGTCCATCTCGGTAATAGCATTCTCTGTATTAGTGTGGAACCAATAGCATTCTCGGTAATGTCCAATCTCGGCAATGCCCGTTCTCGGTAATTTCCATTATCGGTAATGTCTATCTAGGTAATAGCATTCTTGGTATTAGTATGTAACCCGGGTATTCGAGTATCTAATAAAAATGTGCACATATATGTACTACACATATACATTAGGGTGGAGTGAAAATGGAAAATTTTGAATTTCAAAACGGACANTTGATATGTGGTGCCAAATATCAAAAAAATAATTTCTATATTATTTTTGGGCTCGTGCACCCTCTAGTGGTCGTGCAATTTCCCCGAACGAGCCAAAAATTTTTAATTTCGCTTTATATCGATAACCGTTTACACCACAAAGCTGATTTTGGGCTTAAAAGATGCAGAAGCAACAAGTTTCTATCTCACTTCCACACAACTTTGTCTTGGAAATAAACAGAAAAAAAGTTACAAGTAAATTATTGATTTTTGGACCAATTTTAGGTAAAATTAGGCGCTGAAGCAGTGAGTACGATGCCAAAAGCGTGCAATGATCGATTTTATAACTGAAAACTCCATATTGAAAGAAAAGGAATTGAAAAAGGACATATTTCGAAGATGGTTTCACTACAGTACCAGAGTATTAGTCTGCACAAACTTTAAAATCTTGTTTTGCATCAAAAAATTTCATCGGCTTTTGATCCTTCCAGTTTTTGTCTGATGAGGCCATCTCTACGTTTAAATCCCCACACATGGGCAGATGCTTTGGTCACCACTTCGTTCTTAAAGAAATAGAATACACTAGGCCCGATTTTGACATAAATCTTCTGACTGAACATCGTCCGTTGAACGCGGTATATAAACCACCTTGGCGTGTACGACATATTTCCTTCATAACATCGACTGACAACTACATAAAGTTCGATCTCTGCGTGACTGCTGGAGCGTGATGGTCCTGTTATGGACATTTCAGTAAATTGCAGCTCCATTACGGTGGCGTTCTGAAGAAAATGGCTGCGCCAAAATTTTTTGTTCGTTTTGCCCTTCCATTTGAGACCACATCGTTTTTAGAGCGCAGTGCCCCTTCAAGTGTACAAGGTAGGCCTACTACTGACTACGGCCCAGGTAACACGACCACGTGGTACGCATGTGGTATTTCGGTGGATAGATGGGTTGGCAAAATTGAAGGGTCTCATAATATGGGTCCCACGTGGACCCCAAGTGGGATTTCACGCCCAAGGAGTATCTTGATATACCATACTAATCCCACCTAGATCCCATTACCTCTATCACTCATCTGTAACTAGTATTTTTAACTCAGGATTAATTTTACTCGTAAAATTTCTAGGATCAAATCATTTTGTTGAAGAAGACGTGAGACGTGAATGAAGACGTGTTTCCATACGGTTCCCACATGCGACCCAGTAGTTTTCCCCGATCGATACTTCTTTTATATTTTCCTACAGCAAAGGTTTGTTCATCTGTATAGTAAAGTCATATTATAATCGGTTTCCGATTTATTCATTTGCGATAATGGTCGCTGGGACATTTGCAACTTGAATTCCATCACCAGACCTTTATTATTCCTTTCCTCATATGAATTGAATTCGGGATAGTAGTGACGATAAGCGCCTACGAATCGAGCGGCCCCGATTTTATTCCCGTCGGGGGTTTGTCCGGGTTCCTCTTCTCGCGCAAGGACCTCTTCTCCTGCAAGGACCGTGGATGCAATATTATCTTCCCTACCAGCTTAGTGACCCACATGGTACTCCATAAACACCTCTGTGATATGGGGTCAAAAAGGTACGGGAACCAGCTGGTTACCACATTTCATTCCATCTTGATACCATGTGGTACCCAAGTATAGGCGTGCTACCTGGGGGAGAGTAATGTTGTAAGCCTATCACCCTGTCATTATATGTTATGTTATGTTATGGTAGGCAGGTAGGCACTATTCTACTTCAGACTTGGCCAAAGATCGCAATTGTTGCGGCTCTTGAAGAATGAAATTATCGATTTCACCTTTTGAGAAAACAAGTGTAACATACAAACAGGCAAGCAATTCTAAGAATAAATAGGCGGCAAAGGGTTGAAGCAATGGTATCTGAGGTGGGAAATGGTTGAAAATATGAGGATGCTATAATGCCATGATGAATATGAGAGACTTGACTAGGAACAGGCTNGCCTTATTGAACATATTTTGAAGTGGCCACCTCAGACTATCTGCTAAGAGTATGTGATCCATCAACCAGACTACTTCTTTTGAAACTATTTCTATGAGTTCTATTCTTATATTTATTTTTATTTAAAGCAGTTTTGACATGGATTTGACATTGCCACTTCTATATATACTTGTCATTGAGTAGAAATTTACATCTACTGCTTGAGTAGCAACGCACACTACTACGGTCAACTCGGTGTGAAACAGTGCGCGGATTAGCTTGGTCTTCAATGTTTTTTAACAATATGAAGAGGCAAACATAGCCTTGTCAAAGTTTATCAAACTGTCGTTTTGATCAATATCAACCAATCCTGATACATGCACTGATACACTCCATGACTCATGATATGACATACGCACGGTCTGTGCATATGCACAAATCTGCTTCATGATAGATTCAAGGACTAATTGCTATCATTGACAGACTCTTACTCTCTGAATGTGAAATCAAATATCTTGTTGGTGAGTTATATACTATGCGTAGAACAGTTGCAAAATTGTATTTTAACACGCTTATTTACAAGAATAACGCAGGTAAAGGCTGCAATATCAGTACACGTTTCAGATGCCTTAAGCGTTTCGAATCCAACCCAAATTGTCAACTAAACATTTATGCATCATGGTTATTTTTTCAATTTTAGGATGCTGCTATACGAGATAGTATCAGGGCATTTCAACCAAGTCTACGTCGCATTTAACGATAAAAGCGTATGCTGCGAAACAGTGAAGGATCGTTATCAAACAGCTCATATTCCAAGGTAATCATTAGCATCCAGCTAATTTGCTAATTTCGATGTATAAGACAAGTCGAGGTTTTCTAATCAAGACACACTCAGACCTGTATCTGTGGTCTTTTTGAATTCCTTCTGAAAGTCAGCATTGCCTAAATAAGAAACGTTTCAAACGTGTTTTGAATCAAAACCAAGTAGTCAAATTTATATCAAAGTCCGTGAGCCTTTTTCTCTGATTTTCTCTAAATTTTAGAATCATGGTTCAATACCGCAAGCAGCAAGAGCAAGATTAGATCACCGGAATTAACCAAGTTTAGGAGTATGCTGCGAAAACTGAAAGACTTGTTATCAAGCCAGCAGGCATGACAGCTTTGTTACCGACACCTGATGTCAACGTTCGTAGTCGGACATATAAGGTAAATCATAGCAGAGATGGTCAAGGTTACCAGCGTTGCTACTCAAGTCGATGTAGAAATACCACCGTCACTTTATNCTCGATTACAAGTAGATGTAGCAGTTCCCAATACATTTCAAAGCTACATCAAGTGGAAGTAGAATACAAAATGTCGGAAAAGTATTCAAGTATGGTAAGCAGTTTTTCGGAGATGTCTACTTTCAAATTTGCGATATGTATATTCGCGACTAATGTAATATTTCCTAATGGCATATGACACGACTAACAACAGGTAGAGTCTTCGAAAATATACAATTAAACATTCCTGATACAAGAGCTGTTACCAAACTTATACCAATTGAGGCGAAATGGCGGTAATCTAATTCTATTTTTATTTGTGAAATGTTTCAAGGCTCTAACTTTAATTCTAATCTAATTTCTGTTTTTTTAAATGCTACAGAATATGCCAAAAATAACACGTCCTGCTGATGACTGACTGACCTATTCGATAGTTGTTTGAGCCGGAGCCGGAGCAGTAGTACTCATGAGCTCCGGATCTCGAGCCGGAGCTAATTTATAATAGAAGAGAGCTCTGAAGCCGGAGCTAGAGCACTTCAACATTTACGGCTTCTCCAAAGCTCTGCTGCATACGAGAGCATTCATGACATGCGAAACGTTTTTCAAATTATATCAACGGAGTTTTGGAATCGTGATAATAACGGTTTCTGAAACAACGCGTTATCTCGACGCGACGAAAAAATATTGCATTTCGAAGACCGAGATTCTTATTACTAGAAGATAGCATACCCTTCACTGGCGCTCAACTTTTTGAGTGTGTCTATTAATCCCTCGCTTTTCCGAATTTTTCTACGATTCCTTTTTCTAAACGACAATACCCAAATTGTTTTCGCCGCGATGAACTTTTCGCTTTCGTCGCCTGGATGCAAGTGAACGTTGAGAATCGAAAAAGCTTCTATATCTAAATCCCTAAATCTTACCTTTCTTCATGAGCTCTGTTAACATTGGTAGTAACCCCTCGTTTACGATAGCCCGCTTGTTTTCATCGTTACTGGCGAGATGCATGAGGCCTAATACGATTTCTTCCGCTCTGAAGCCGTCACACTCGTGGTCTTGGCTTGCGATTGCGACTTCAAGATACTTAAAAAAATTCGGCTTCCGTAAATCTTCGGCAATGCTGGTTGCATATACTTGAAGCAAGAAGAGCTGGGCAAATGACGTGCCGAACTCCGCAATGAACTGAAGAATTCATGCATATAGTATTTTCACTAAGTGTCTTACCCGCAGAATAGACTTGACCATGTGATTATCCGTAGATATGATGTAGTTATCTTTTTCTTCTATTATATAAGCCACGGTAAGGGTAGCCATCATTTTAATCTGCAAACAGACAAAGGATACATTTTCAACGTCAATCTTCCAAAGCAAGCAGTGGTTCTCAAATTTTTTAGACACGCCCCTCTTTATGATAGTGAAAAATTTCGCCCCCCATTATCGTCATATCAATAACNTGCAACCAGAATGTTGGCAATCCCAACGGATAGTTTGATGACATGGAAGGTTATGACTGTTGATGAGAGAATTTTCCAATATGAAATTGTGACTACACACAGAGCAATAACTATGAAATGGAGGTAAATCGCGCCGAGCGCGAAAAATTTTTCAGTTGACCGCCGCTTCGCGCCCCAGTCAGATGCTCTCACGCCTCCTAGTTTGAGAACCACTGTTCCAAAGTATCAATGAAACTTGCTTGTAATCAGATATGAAGAAATGATACTACAGGAAAAGTTTTGTTTCACTAAGATTGTGAGGATTGTCGCTGATTTACAAAAATAAAGTACAGTGTCACCACCGCTGTCACCACTATAGAATCAATATATAAAGAACTAGCAAGAAATAAAAATGTCAATTCTCCCCATCAGCTGTGACTAAAAGAACAATGAATACATTTCGTTTATTGCTCTCGCTAATACTGCTTTACCGATTAATTAGTTATAACGTATCGCATATTTATGACTGTAAATTATTTCATGAGAGTTATGACAGACCTAACCAAATATTAGACTTTTGTAACCGGACCTTTGCTAAAAAAAACAGTTTAGTATCCCTATTCTAAAACTTGGATGACCAGGTCTTTATTTCCGCTTTCGAACCAATCCCCTGATTACGTGGTAATTATAGTGCGCAAATAATAATTCGCTACGGCTATAGTACGAGACGAAACAAAAGCTACGATTAGCGGTGCATCATCAGTTCTAAAATATTTAAAATTGCGCCGCAGCACCGAACGTTTGGGGGCATTGTAATTAGTAGGGATGGTGCGAACCCCTGGAAGGTTCAGGTTCGTGTGAATGCGAACCTTTTTGAAAGATTCTGTGTGAACGCGAACGTGAACCTTATGACGTCATGTGACGTCATATTACCAATTCCAACGCTAGATTTCAGGCCACATAAGCCTCAATGCTTAATTAAGTAATTGCTGACGTCTTAGACGTCACCAAATGTATCAACTGGAGCAATCAAATGCTCTATTAAAATCAATATCTTCCGTCGCTTTGCCAACAATTTCGACGACGACTTGTAAGGTAACATAAGCTTACGGTCTAGGCCAGACCAGACAATGTATTCGGTGTGTGACTATTGCTACATCGGCGTTGAGCAGAGTGTAAAACGGGTTTCTATACTTGCAACCGATATTACCCCATAAACAAGTTACACAGCAGTCAACACCTCAATCGCACGGATTTGGTTTTATGATAAAATAAACATATCAAATCAAGATGTATCCCGTACCCCTGCTAGATTTATTTACGTTAGACAGCGATGTATCCTTTATATCAATTTCCCAGATTGTTTGAATAAGCATCATTCACCGACTTCCCAAATGTAGTGTATTTCGTTCTTGATGTTGTGTTATTGCGGGTCAAGCTCACAGCAGAGAGTCACTAAATATCCACAAACGGAAAGCTGAATATTTCGAGCGAACTTTTGTAACTAAGCAAGTAAAACATTTTAGATTGGCAAGGTGCATGCTCGTTTAGTGTTGATTTTGTTTATGCTTCCAACGCCATGCATAGAGTGGTCCGAAGTTGAAATGCAAAGAATTTCAACCTAAGATGTTATAATGATATGAAAAATTGTAACATATGAAAAAGGTCCGCAGTCCAGAACCTACCAAGGTTCGTTTGTGAACGTGAATTTCTAAATTTCTGAGGTTCACACACAGAACGCGAACGTGAACCTCACGTTCACACCATCCTTAGTACTTAGTATCCTATTAAGTTTATTTGAACTATCTGAACAATTTTTATCCGCACTCATCCGCACCACGTTTGTCCGTAGCACTGCAATTTTTTCATCCGCACGAGTGCGTTCCCTTCCACAGGTTGGAAGCACTGAGCTAATCCATCACATAGCTCTTTGTTATGCGAATCAAAGAGAATAGAACCATACCATAGCATAGAGCCATAGAGGTAGTTTTATAACATTTTTTAATAACTCCTTTACATTTTGCGCAATACTTGNTAAAAGTTGCAATATAAAATTCCTAATCAGCTAAAACAATATACTATACGTAAATTCTGAGTATTTAGGAAGCTGCCGGAAGCTGTATAAANAGTTGCAAAAGTTGCAAAAACTTGCCCTATTACCTATGGATGAGGTAGAGTTGCCATACCGTCATTATTTATANGATCCGTNTGTATTCTAAAGGTCATTATAGCACAATAGCTACACGTAGACGGGCGATACATACACCAATAAATATACTCCAACTGGTATTGATTGATGCCGTTGCGAGGGCTTTCGCAAAGCCGTGGTTGCGACTTGGAGANAGTGATGACTCTTTTTAGTCATCGGTTTCTCAAATTTCGGCATTGGGCTACTCAGAATTTCTGGCTGGATCCCTAATTTTTAATCCACGTCGACAGCAAACCTATGCCTCAAGGCGAGTTTTCGTCTTCACTCATGAATTTCATAAAACCGAGTGCCAGTATATCCACATCCCAGATGTGATTGTTTCCAGTGCTAAGCTGCATCATCAGACGCGNATGAGCATTCTTGCAGCAACAGGTTTGTCGTTGATGTTGGCCTATTACACCGTGTATAGCCCAATTTTTTGTTCTTCAAATGACATGAACACATGTATAACTCGNTTCATGAAAAAGGCTCGCCCTCCCTGTCATAGGCAATTTTCAAAAGTACAAAAACGGAGTTTAGCCTGTATAAGTGTATACAGACTCCGATGAGACTGGAAAAGCTATAGCACCATCGAGTAAGATTCAGATTTAAATATCTCAGAAGCATTTNAATATGCTTTTTTGAAACGTCCATCAGCATAACTGATGCCTAAGCTCGATTACAGATAACGACTTACCTCAGATTCATCGACTTCTAAAAGTGGCACCAAGGCCTCCAACGCATCAGCNTCGTTGAGATATTTCTTATTGTCGCCAAATTTTCCGCAATTATGAAGAATCGATAAATTTGACAACATGCTGCTTTCATGTCTCTCATCCTGTGAAAGCATGAAAAAGATGTAACCCTAATACAGATATAAGTTAGCAGATAGTAAATGGATGTAAAGTTGCCTTTGNTGGTCAAATGGATAGTATGACGTAGCCCAAATGCAGTGAGCCGTTCAATCTCGCTGTGTCCACACCCTATAGGATAGGGCTCGTCAACCGGGTGTATCGTACACCCTAGGGTGTTCCAACACTTAAAAAGGGTGTACCACTAGGATGGGGTGTGCTGGGATATACCGAATCCGCATTAAAGTGGACCAATGACTAGCTATNACAATAANTAGGCAAGTTTACGCTTCAGAACAAGTTGTTCATATCAGCTGTGCGCAAGATGTAAACTTCATTCCTCTTGTGATGTNATAAGCAGATGTTTCTCTATCGGTTCCTTTTGTGGAAGAACAGGGTGGGTTTAGCATGCGTTCAGCTTGCGATATCTGTCTATAACAGTGGTTCACAACCTTTTTGTCGTCATTCCCCACTTCAGATTTATTCCTAGTCTTCATTCCCAATAACCAAAACTANTTGCTTGTTTGAGTACACAAGACACACAACCACACCAGTACGCAACAGTGTTGGGATCAAGTCACANCCTTCGAGTCACGAGTCGTTTCAAGTCATTGCACATTTTGNCTAGAGTCAAGTCAAGTCAATCGATTTTCGAAGGTCACTTGAGTCAAGTCAAGTCACTCGAATTTTGGAGGTGACTCAAATCAAGTCGAGTCAAGTCAAGTCAAGTCACGAGTCAAGTCACAATTCAAGTCAAATTGAATTTTTGAAGTATGAGGCATGATTACGTCATTGCATTTTGCTAGCTGTCTGAAGTAGAGATTGAGTGGTCTGTGATTTTGAACCGATGGACGAATATATAGTCAAATATACACGCAAGAAGGCACTATATCGCTCACATATACGTAGAACTGCTAAACTACATCAGTAATTGTATAGCCTCAGTTTATAGTCACCAGTCAAAATAGAGAATACAGAAACGAATTGATAAGATGCAATACATTACCCATTTGCAAATTGATATGGTACAATTTGAGGCTGCGCCAATGGTTGGAGAGTATATAAAATATATTCGAATTCAATTTCAATAAAACAAGAGGTTTGGTTACGGTAAGAACACAGAATAGAAATAGACATTTTGCTATTAAATTACTTCACTATACTAGTTTACGACAACGTAACCTGTAAGCTTCGATCACTTCGTTTGCGGTCAATTTATTTGTGAGAGAACAATGGAGGGTCAGTAAAATGCACGATTATTGAATGATTGTCCGCTCTCACAAGTCACAACAGCGTTTCGCGAACAACCCGAACATATGCAAGATGCAGTGATTTTTATCGACACTGATTACTTGATGACTTGAAATTGACTCGTCAATTTTGCTCCGAGTCACGAGTCAATCCACATTTCTGATACGCCGAGTCAAGTCAAGTCAAGTCATTATAGCAAAGTGACTCGAGTCGGGTCAAGTCATACGAAAAAGGTGACTCGACTCGAGTCCGACTCGAGTCACGATTTTCTGATGACTCGACTTGACTCGAGTCATTTTTCAAAATACGGAAATTACTCGACTCGACTCGAGTCAATCAGCGTATTGACTCGACTTGGACTCGAGTCATTGCGCATGACTCGAACCAAGTCATTGACTCGAGACTCAGACGGCCAAGACCGACATTTCATTGTAATTCCGAAGCCAACACACTATTGGGATTTCGTCTGTTGGTACTGGTACTTGAAAATGCGACCAGAAACTGCTAAAAGTGAGGAAAATTGTTATATTATAAATGCTAACCATTCGATATCACCAAACAGAGTTATAAAAAGTGGGTTTACCAAGACTCGACCCACTGCCCACTCGGACTCGACCCACTGCCCGCTGACTTGGAGTCGGACTTGACTCGGTGGTGAATTGAAATGACTCGACTTGACTCGAGTCAAAACTATAAAAGTGAGATTGACTTGTGACTCGGAGCCTTGTGACTTGGTTACAACCCTGATCCCAACACTGGGACGCAAGGCAATCGCCTATAACTGCAACATAAAACGTATTGTTTGTTTGTTGAACAGTATTTGGCACTTATCGCCTATTTGGTCATTTGTGCCCAGAACATGAATGTTGTAAAGTTCGTTGGTCTTTTTCACTTCTGTACGCTTCGCGGACGACTTCCTCAGACTCGCACGCATTCACCATCTTTCACTCTCTCTTCCGTGCGTCCACTTCAGTATCTGTTGCTGTCGATTATTGAACGCTCGACTTCACTTTATCCGTCTGGGCTTTTCGTACGACACCGCTCAAGCAGTGAGGTCGGCGATGAGGAGCCCAGATAAACCTCCGACACATAGAAACATGGCAGAGCCGAGACTCGAACCAGCAACCATTGGTGTCGTGACTACAGTGTTTAACCAACTGCGCCACTCGCTTCCCCATAAAACGTATTGTGAATCGATTCCGGTACCCCTCAAAATTTAGCGAAAGCGTTATTTCACGTCATACTGGTCGTGCTGGATGCGTTTGTGACGTCATCATTGATCATTGGTTATCCAAAGTTAAAATCGAGTTTTTGTGAACAACAATATAATTTTCGATGCATACTTCCCATATCAGTTAACTGGTAACGGTAATCGCGCATGTCCCTCCGTAAATATGTAGACTAACCTGTATCGAATGTTTAACAAATGCGTTTATTCCCCACCAGAAACCATTGAATTCCCCGCCAATGGGGAATTCCCCACCGGTTGGGAACCACTGGTCTCTAGNGATTCTCTAGAGCAGTGGTTCTCAACCTTTTTCNCCTCGCGGACCGGTAAAATTTCACAAGATATTTGGCGGACCGGACTGAAATGAACCCCCAATGTAATGTATGCAACCGTTTATCTGCAAGTANGATACTAGAGAAGGCGTGGCCAACCTTTTTGCTATTCACTGATACATTTCGATTATTTANACGGCCGACGGCTGCATTNCAGGACATAGTCGCAATTGACTAATTGGACGCCAAATACCCATGTTAAACTGTCCATGTCGATTTCTGGTGAACTCAGGACTAATCTACTTTTTCATATTGTCTTACTATATGCGCATNGAAATCGCTACATAGTGGTCATGTTATGAATAATGACTGGGGCCGGTAAAGGTCGCGCTAAGCGCGCAAATTTCTTNAGATTCACGATTGAATTTCGTCATTAATATTCGTAATGTCACATATTATTATCAAATATTTATCCTTTCTCAACCAAAGCGATAAGATTCAACAGTAGGGTTGATGGAGGAAGTATTTTCGAAAATTCAGAGCAGATGATGCNTCTTCGTGTCAGCCATTNATTATTAGCATAGTCACTTCGGGGCGTGCTGTCACTTCNTGACCTCCCATCAGGATTGTNGGTATAGTGGAAAGNCATNGGAATCTCTCCAACATACCAGTTTTGTTCGTAATTAAATCTGTTTTTGATGGTATTCATTTGATTTTACGGTAGTGTCTGCTTAGTGCTGAGTCGAGATAAAATTGACTTGCGCAGATAAACATAGGCTATAATTTCGCGCCGGAGGCCGTGGATTAACCGACCGTGCCAACTGGAATAATATTCTTCTCTTCGAAAATATCCAGAGATGAAGGGTATTGGAGAAGGACCGAGCACNTTGTCTAGCTATCTTGCTCATTTCAAACTACTGCCATACGTAGCCTACTACGAGTACAATGCTCCGCACGAAAACACCTGAATACAACGATACCTGGCCATCCACTAAATTATTGAATCGAAAACGAATGATCGTACGGATTGCGAGGTTTAGCGAGTCACCTCGCACTTAGCGAGTCGCTCACATGTCGTCACCGGAGACAGTTCGAANTTCAGGTCAAATCGAACATGTTTCCGGACCTAATCTTACNTCACGAAGTTCTGCATCAGTTTAAAATTTGACGTTTTACTTATTTTACCAATGGACAAGCCTTCAACATCTTNTATCTTAACATTAAGGTATAAAATCTTAATATAACTCGCGGACCGGCAGAAAAGTCGTCGCGGACCGGCGGTGGANAACCACTGCTCTAGAGCACGAGGTCTCAAACTCAAATGTGCTTGCAGGTCGATTTCTTAATTTCTGATGACGCCGCGGGCTGCAGCATCAATAACAGGGGTATTCAATGTATAATATCCAAGTAGGCCTTATTTGACGGCCCCTTGCAGACAGACATTCCACAAACATCGTGCAAATGTAATTTACTTATATACTATTCACGCTTGGCACGAACAAATCACATTTTCACATATCTGAATAAAATAGTTTTTGTGCCGGGTATAATTTGTTAAAATAATGAGTTGTAGACATCATGCGAGAGGACGCATGATTCCATCGTAAAAGCTGTCGGGTTATAATATTGCAGCTAGTGGAACTTTGATGTGCAACAATTTTATGTAGAATATTTTAAAATTTACTAAAGATTGATCTGATATCAGAGTATGTGAGCGGTGTAGCCTAATCCTGGTTTCTGATTTAGTCGTGATAAGTAGGCTATTGTTACTGTCATTGCCAAAGTCAAATTAAACCANCGTTAGATTTTCTTCGATTAATATTGGAACAGATCAATAACAACTTAAATATAATAATTCTTGTGCCATAGTAATAGCATTGTTTCTTAACCTTTTAAGCGACCGTACCCCTTATAGGCTTTCAATGAGATTTCCCGTCCCCCCTGTCCATTTTCAACGCAATTTCTGATGGTACCTATATAAAAATCAGAAAGCTCATTCACATAAAATCGCGTGTAGCGCAAAGAATATGTTTCAGTTTAATANATTGGNCCAGACAATATTCCACAGTATATAGATAGGCGTAATTTCACAATCCATCTCGTACCCCCTGATGTGGTGCTTCGTACCACGAAGGGGCTACAAACTCCTGGTTAAGAACCCCTGGAATAGAAATGTCAAAACGCCGAAGAATCCATTGGTGTTACAGCTGTGGAGCGTACCACTACCTTACTCGCCACCGATAATAACATGGANAAAGAGAACAAGCAATACTTAGGATTTAACCAAATGTACATCACGGGGGACGCAGAATGCCAATGGTTTCCATATACTACCGCGACTGGATATCTATATCCCCTACGCAACGCAAGCTACGTCCTTTTGATATATGACTATTCCGCATGACAGTTTCATAGATTGTTTCTTCCGTATGATTACCAAGTCCCCATTCCGAGACGCAAGTCCAACTCTGATTTCAACGTTTGACCCGAATCAACTCGAGTTATTTTTAGTTTATCACCCAGTCTATCTGAAATCGAGTAATTTGACGAAAGGTCGCACCTAATAAAATCACAATTTTCAGTCACGAATCATCAACGGGTAATGTTTTACCATCATGAACTAGAAATGAGCGGTAATAGCGATCTTCTACCACATGGTAGATTTTAGAAGTGATGTGATAGTGAAGTTTGTTGAGATTTCAGGTATTTGTAGTAGTTTTAGAGTGAGCTTCAAGTTCTTAAATCTGAAAAAGATATATGACACTTGAATATATTGTCGAGTACTTGAAATTCCAAAAAGCCTTCGCGTCCCGCGGCCCGCGTGTTTGAGACCACTGCTGTAGAGGACACTAAGATTATGCGCACGATTACATCATGTATTACATGATTACCAGGGTTGTAATGACTCAAGTCATGACTCGACTCGAGTCCGACTCGAGTCACGATTTTCTGATGACTCGACTTGACTCGAGTCATTTTTTCAAAATACGGAAATGACTCGACTCGACTCGACTCGAGTCAAACTGTATATTGACTCGACTTGGACTCGAGTCATTGCGCATCACTCGGACCAAGTCATTGACTCGAGACTCAGACGGCCAAGACCGACATTTCATTGTAACTTTGAAGAATTGTGAAGTAACTATCCTACTGGGATTTCGTGTGATTGCTACTGGTACTTGAAAATGCGACCAGAAACTGCTAAAAGTGAGGAAAATTAGCATATTATGAATGCGAAACATTCGATATCACCAAATATAGTTGCAAAAAGTGAGTTTAACAAGACTTTAACTGGAAACCGAGCAGTCTTGTTAATAATGACTTGGACTCGGACTAGAGTCATGATACCATGACTCGGACTTGACCCTCTGCTCGATGACTTGGACTCGGACTTGACTCGGTGGTGAGTTGAAAATGACTCGACTCGGCTCGAGTCAAAACAATAAAAGTGAAATTGACTTGTGACTTGGTTACAACCCTGACTTGAATTGAGGCTTTAGATTAGGGGACGATATTTAGTCAAACAAATTCCGGACGCTCTTTAGCGCCCACTAGCGAATTTCAAAATGAGGTATGAACACATTGTCGATCAATAAGACGTCACACCAACAACGCTTTGTCTATCGACTGAATGTGGTCACAATCCGGTTCAGGAGTATGTGGTTGTGTGTTATAAGCTGTAACCAGCGCCGAAGCTACATTTTTTTCAGCCCCCTCCCGCCCAAATAAACACTGATCTTGGGCCCACCGTAGGGTAACCGATGCATCTAGTCCGTGGCCCAGCTCAAAATTCAATGAGCTGATTACTAATTCCAGCTCGGAACATTTGACCAAACTTACTCATGGCCTATTTGTAAAGCTGATTACTAAGGCAAGTTTTTGCAACTGTTTTTACAGCTTCCTAAATACTTGTAAGATATGTAGAATGCTGTTTCAAGCTGTTTGAACGAATCTTATGGTGCAACTTCTTGCAACGTTTGTCCATATTTTTCCATGCAACTCTTTGCAACATTTTGCAACTTTTTCGATTTTTCATGAGGGTATTTTCGATTCTGGTGAAATACACGGCCAAATCCGACTAAAACACCATAAATCTGCAACAAAGTAAGGCTTTTACGGGTATTTCGGAGCTGAGCCGGAAAATTGACTTTTTTTTAGTCAATCTGGGAAGTTGACCTTTTTTTTAGTCAACCGAGCAAAATGTGGTCAAAATGCATCTTCTGCAACTGTTTTCAAAAATAAATGCAACTTTCCGCGGATTTAACTGCAACAAAAACTTGCCCTACTGATTACGTTCAACATCTTCGCGAATTCCAGAATATAGGCAAACTACCCCCAGGTTTAGAACCACTATCTTAGAATAAAGCATCCAAACCGCGTCAACCGACTCTATGAATATACCATTATCTTGTAACTGGGATTACAATTAGACTTATTTTTGTAAATGAATGTCATTCTTATTTATTTTTGATGGCAGGTTTTGCGAGGGTAGTAGTCCCCATATTAAAATTAATACATATGATACTAAATCGCGCGGAGCGCGAAGAAAACTTTCATGTAGCATGAATCTGCTAAAAAATAAAATTGTTCATGTCGATTTGCGAAAACAATATGAGCTTATTACTTGAAGCCTTCAAAATTCTGGACATTTAGGCATATTTCAGAAATTCCTCCCGGACGCAGTTCTAAAAGTTAACTTCCGGACATGTCCGGGAAATTCCGGACGTATGAAAACCCTACAATAGATTAGATATGACATAATCAGTGCCTGATTTGCCGAATTCTCCACTTTCAATATTTGAGAGGATATTGAGGCAGCGCTATAGGCACACTTGCCCTACTGATTACGTTCATCATCTTCGCGAATTCCAGAATATAGGCAAACTACCCCAGGTTTAGAACCACTATCTTTGAATAAAGCATCCAAACCACGTAAACTGCTGAGA
>ATSW01011578.1:0-22163 GCA_000444245.1 Botryllus schlosseri
TGTGACATTTTTGTAGTGTTATGTTGATATGTAATGTATACGAATAAAGATTCTCTCTCTCTCTCTCTCGTTATAACGTACGTTTTGGTCGTTGCCTAGCTCAAACAATAATTCGTTATATTTACTTGATTAGAGTTTTGGCGATAACAATTTAGGCTTGTCGAATAGCTTGCCAACTCGAATTGAGACTACCACCTCACTTTCTTCGCCTTCTATAATCCGAGTCTACCCGTGAGACCCGGTCAAATGTAACTCAAACAATTACAGAATAGAATAACAACTTTACTACATAGAAAGATCACGTCAACGTCGAGGCAATAGTCACTAGTCACAATAGCGGTTAACAACAGTTAACTCTCTCTAGGCTATAAAGTTACAATATCTAAATATCTAAAGTTCGTTCTCTGCGTGACTGCCTAATCGCGTCGAGCAAGTGCGACGGTGAAGACATCGTGCCATTTAACGGGTTAAGAAATGACGCGCAGCCGCGACAGCTGGACCGTGAAGGTCTTGTGGAAATTCCAATAAATTATAGCTCCATTACGGTGACGTTCTGAAGAAAATGGATGCGGCCAATTTTATTTTAGTTTTGCCATCCAATTTGAGACCACAACATTTTTAGAGTGCGGTTCCCATTAAACTTTCAGTTGCAAGGAACTTATAATTTCAGTACTCGAAAAACGTCTTTTACTACTCGACTCGAATCATTAAAATTAATGCGAGTACTCGAATCATTGTGCCCAGCTCTACCTATAGGCAAGGTAACCTACTACAGGTCGCCGTGTCCCAGTCCGCCATTAACAAATGATCAACTGAGCAAGTGAGCATGAGGTGCTAATATTTCTAGTTTACCGAACAAGATTATACTCTACTTCAGTGGTTCTCAACCTTTTTGGCTTCGCGGACCCCCTTTTGACCGTCATGGACCCTCGCGCACACCCTCAAGTCTTAGTTCAAATTTAGCTCAATCATGGTGCAACTGTCATCTGTCTTTTAAAAATATGAACTGAAGGCTTGTATTAAACAGCAAAAAATACTTTTATTGAAAAAAACATCATAATCGTTATGTAGAAATTGGATAGATTTATATTATTTCAAAGCTAATTTTGCAGCTGTATTTCTTGAAGTACTTGCACCNTGGNCGTGTCTTGAAACTGCGCGTCTTCGAATTGATATGAACGAGTGCCGAAAATCCATTCTCATAAAGATAGANGGCGGCTAATGTAATATTAACGCGTAACGCTTCCGACGACACTTTTGGTTTGATCACAACATTTATGGCACAAAAATGAAGGAACATATTTTTAATGAACATAACACGTTCAACCTAGTCATTTTTATCTAACATNTCATATTGAAATTATTCTGGAATAGTGGTTATGTATATAACANGATANAATNGATTTCGTGGTGAGGTTTCAATTCCTTCATTGGGACAAATTAGGGAAAATACTTNATGATTTTTTATTTCAAACGACTGTTCACTAATCTNATGAGACTGACAACTTCAAATAGAAAAGGTTTCACAAACATTACGAAGTCATCCTGATTGACCTTANTATCTCCATATTTTTATTTTTTCCACAAACCTCAACAAAACGNCTCTAAACTGCAATATGTTCGTGTCAGGTTATTGACAATATGNCAATGAANANGAATTTGCACAGTAGGACTTTTCATGTCAGACGATTATTCTGACGATGTGAGTCATGAGGTTTTAGCAGTTGTGGAACGAAACTGCGTCATGTATTCCCTAATTTGAAAAAATACAAATCAGGTTATCAATCATTTTGCAGATTTAGAGGTCTCGCGGACCCCTAAAATTGCTTCACGGACCCCCGGTAGAGAACCACTGGTCTACATCCTAAACTGATTTTCAAACTTACCAGCCCTATCCGTGACAACGAATCTAACCAGCGAGACCGGCCGTTTAGCCATAGCCTTGTAATATAATATAATGGCTATGGTGTAACCACATTATCTACGACTGCCAGTAGTTTTGTACTCTAATATGTAGTATGTACCATAATACTGAAATTCGTACTAGGGTCAACCAGTTCCGTTGACCTAGCCTTGTCTCGCGAACGAGGTTGAATCAGGTCAAATCACCACGACAATGATATCAGTCCAGAGATTATCAAAGTATAGTCAAGAAAGCTACTCAAGTACGAGTAGAAGTACTTCTACCATAAGCAACAGAAAACTACTTGAAGTAGAAGTAGAATTGTCTGACTTTAAATCTACTCAAGTAAGTATGTGGTTTTGAAAACGATCCTAATTCGTTCACATGGATAGTCAAAAGGTGCAAATTGGGCTATGCGAAAGATGCAGAGCTCGATTCATATTGATGCATACAAGGAGGCATCCAATTCTCGGCAGCATAAGCATTCGTCCGCATCAAGGGATGAAGATGATAGTATTGATATGGAAATGCGATACCAATCCTCTGTTTTCTCGAANAGCACGTTTTAGANAATATGCTGGTATGGCGACATCCNCCATATTATAAGGCCTGTAGTTTAGTCNAGCAGCAANACGGAGTTGTATCGANTACGGNNTACACACTTTGCGNGATTAGTAAACGTTATTAAAAGATATGGTGGATCATAAACATGCCATATTGTGCAGCTTTATTTCCTGAAATTAAAGGCATTACTATACTTGCTTTTATACTTCGACATGTATGTTCTCCAGGCAGAAGAACTGAAACTAATTAGAACTCAAAGTANGATAATGGGAATTAAAAGAGAAATANGAATACTACTTCTAAAAGCGTATTATGTACTTCATGTCTTTAGTCTAGAAAGGCTCAAAGGTGGTATGCTAAAACAGGTCTAAAGCCNAAAAAGTCAGAGTCCACTTTTCCAGATTAGGACAGGCCATGGACTGGTAGATTAAGATATGCTAAGTAAATGCTAGATTTCGAAACATCAGTTTCAACCGTTGTGATGGGCCATATATACTGTGAAGAGATATTTNATATGGGCGACAATGCGGTGTGAATGGAGCCACGCAACCCGCTACATAAATTATATTCACCAATGCTTTCGTGAGATCATATTNGTCGCTCCATATCCACTGTGCGCGAAGCGCGACGAAGATTCTGGGCTTTACTCAACTTTTAGGTAAATTAAATGTCGATACTCCGTCAAAACAGCCCTGAAATTCCTCAGGCTATNTTCCTGATNGGAGGATTAATCTACTTCTACTTGACAAACTGAAAATANCNAAAAGTGAGTAATTAGATCACAAAATATTAGAAAGTAGAAGTAGAAGTAGCGGGAAATCAGATCTACTTGAGTAAGTACCAAAGTAGCAGGAAACTACTACTACTANTAGTCATGGAACTGTGNAGGCTCGGTGCCTTTATTAGGATGTCACTCATGACGAATTGTCTTATNACAAGACCCCAAGGACCCCATNCGCACCCATCACTGAATTACCGCTTNGAGCAGTGGTTCCCAACNCTTTCATCTCGTGGTTTCCGTTGACCGAAATTTGAGCCAAAATGCCCCTTAGGAGAAATCAAACCGATGATTAAAAAAGGTAATTTTTCCCGCGCAAGCACCTGTTGACTGAGGCATAAGACGGGCGCTACAGGGTTTTGTTTCAAGCAGGGCCGTAGCAGCACTTTGTCTATCTCCAGAAAAAACAATGGTACTACAATTCACTATGACACAAACACACGCACAGCAGACACACCTATTCTGCAGCGAACTGAGTCGGAATCACGCGATTCGTAGATGTTGCCATGTT
Organism: Botryllus schlosseri; assembly: GCA_000444245.1. NCBI lineage: Eukaryota > Metazoa > Chordata > Ascidiacea > Stolidobranchia > Styelidae > Botryllus > Botryllus schlosseri. Next base: position 3,757 of record ATSW01011578.1, read on the forward strand.
AGGTAATGACGAACGCAAAACTTATCCATTTATGTTTGTCTGCTTACCATGCACCAATCGCTAATAAAACTGCTGTTAAAATCAGTATGCATAAATTTACTGGTCGCGCGAAATGTTTCAAAGGTTTATGTATGAATTTGATGGTCAATAATATTGGTAGCCTACTAGGGATGGTGTGAACGTGAGGTTCACGTTCGCGTTCTGTGTGTGAACCACAGAAATTTAGAGGTTCACGTTCACAAACGAACCTTGGTAGGTTCTGCATTGTGAACCTTTTTCATATATTACAATTTTCACTTCATTATAACATCTTTGGTTGAAATTTATTGCATTTCAACTGCGGGCTACTCTATGCATGGCGCTGGCAGCATAAAAAAATCAACACTAAACCAGCATGCACCTTGACAATCTCAGAAATTTTACTTGCTTTGTTACAAAAGTTGGGTCGAAATATCCAGCTTTCCGTTCGTGAATATTTAGCGACTCTCTGCTGTGAGCTTGACCCGCAATCACACAACATCAGGAGAGAAATACACTACATGTAGGTAGTCAGCGAATGATGCTTATTCAACCAATCAATGAATTGATATGTTTATTGTAAGAGNCAGATAAAAACCAAATCCATGCGATTGCNGTGTTGGGTAATGCCGTATAACTTGTTGATGGGGTATTATCGATAGCGAGTATAGAAACCCGTTTTACACTCCGCTCAACATCAACGTAGCCGAGGCCTGAGATATTCGTAGGCCGCGACGTAGCAGTATTCAGACGCCGAATACATTGTCCGGTCTGGTCTATACACCGTTAAGGCGTAAGCTTATATTTACTTGCAAATCCTCGTCGAAATTGTTGGCAAAGCGGCGGAAGATCTTGATTTTAAGGGATTATTATATCATTTGATTGCCCCAGTTGATACATTCAGCATTTTGGCATTATGTGGGGCGAGTCGTGGATAGGTATCGTGGCTATCACTTCACTGAAATGTAGGGTTNGAATTAGCAATATGACGTCACGTGATATCATGAGGTTCACGTTCGCGTTGACACAGAACCTTTCAAAAAAGTTCGCATTCACACGAACCTGAACCTTTTAGAGGTTCACACCATCCCTAATTGGTACTTCCATATATAGCATTACAAAAGAAATAGAGGCATTCGCCCAATGGCTTATGAATACAGCACAAGAAATTATTTCGTCACTTTCCGTTTCGGCAAGATTGCACTACATTTAGCATGCTTTTTCTCGCTCGCTCAGTGAGTTGCGTAACCGGGACCGAAACCACATTTTTCAGCCCCTTCCCGCCCTAATAAAAAATGATTTTGAGCCCACCATAGGGTAAGCTAATCGGGCTTGCTATAGGAATCTGGTTTTTATATGCATCTGGTCTTTAAATTTTTTGAATGAATTCTGTAAATAATATTGGTTGTTCCATATATTACTATAGTTACTACTCTCCGCCCACATGACCAGAGTTAGCGGTAGAGCTGGTGGAGGATGATGAGTTCGAAAATACAGGGAACGTAATCGTACATCGTTAAGTCATGTTCATGTCCCACCGATAAGATTGTTTATCAGCCTTATGCCGGTGCGCACCACGGAGCTTTATAAACACCCCACATCCAGGGGTTACCAATCTTTTGTGGTCGCGACTCCATCTGCAATTTNAAAATGTTCNTAGGCCCAGATCAAAATTTGACGAGCTGATTACTAAAAGAAGTCAGCACCTTTGCCCAGACTGACTCACGGGCTATTTTGGAAGCGGATTACGTTCAACATATTCGCGAACCCCAGAATGAAGGCAAACGACCCCCACGTTTGGAACCACTATCCTTGAATAAAGCATTTAAACGGCCTTAATGATCTCTAGGAATATACTGTTCTCCTGTAAATGCGATTACAATTCGGCTAATTCCAGTAAATGAAGGTTGTTTATATTTATATTTTAAAGCAGTTTTTTCGAGGGTGGTAGTCCCCATATTGAAACCAATAAAAGTGACTGAAAATAGCGCGCAGCGCGAAGAAAAATATCATGCATCAGCACAAATATTCCCAAAATTAATGTTTTTATGTTGATTTACGAAAAAATTATGAGCCTACGTCAAGTCTACAAAATTCTGGACATTTGGCATATTATAGAAATTCCTCCCGGACGCTAGTCTGAACAGTGAAATTCCGTACATATCCGGGAAATTCCGGACGTATGGCAACCCTAAAATAAGTGCGAAGCAATCAATGTAATCCAACTGTATCATATGTTGTTTTATTTCTACCTACAGACCATGGAAAATGTCAGCATCGGGTGCAATTTGGGTGCTTGAAGAAGACCGGAGATTTCCAAACGTGATATCAAGATTGAATTCGGGAGATGTTAAGGTTTGACCATCAGTTGTGACTTGTTAGAAGGAATTCAGAGATCAGTCTACATTCTACAATATAGGCCGATATTCCGTGGTCGACAGGGAATATCCTTCATGTGTCAACAAATATAGCCTACCAACCGAATATCCACTAAATATTCACGTTTATGATACTATATATCGAGAGTATCCTAAAGACTCTCTCTATCTCGCGTGATACCACACCATAACTATATTATGGTCGGAGTTTCAATTGCAATTCTAAAGTTATGTATCTCGAATTGCTTCAACTACAGAACTGCTTGGGATCATTGTTGAGTCAGTCAGATATGGGGTAATCGTGATTACAGGGCAAGTTTGTGAAACGTTTTTACAGCTTTCCGGAGACTCCTAAATGCTAAGAATTCATGCAATATGATGTTTGTCGGAATTTTATATTGGCACTTTTTCTCTTTTGTCATGCAACTTTTTACTGCAATTTTTATCAAGTACTTAGCGAATTATAAAGCATGATTTGAAACTAGTTCTGTGTATGGTACACTCTTTGATGTGCTTACAAAGACCTATGCGATGGGTCATAGCTGCATCCCAATGTTATATATTGCAATTGCTTGCAAGCTAGAACTTCAAAAAACAATCACAGACAAGCACGACAGTGCCAGTACTATAACCAGATTTCTTGATTTATTCACTGTCGTTTAAATTTAAGATCACTTTCCATTTCATGGACGCCAAGGCGAGACCGCCGAAAATTACATTTTCACTGGGTCACCTTTTCAGGGTTTTCATTATTATTATCATTCACATCAGTGGTGCTTATAGACTGTTTAAGGCTTTGTGCTCCACGGCATTACAGTACAATGAATGCATTTCTTCGTTTCTTGAATGTTCTTGCACTCTCTCAGGCACTCTCTGTAACGCTCGCTTCATCATCGTCTCCTTTTGCTGCCGACTTATAGCTCGGCCCACTGTGACTGGCTTTTCAAGCTACTGCGACTGCGGTGAGGTCGGCGATGAGAAGCCCATATAACCTCCGACACGTGGAAGGTAGTCCGAACCGGGATTCGAACCATTGACATTGGTGTCGTGACGTTGGCACTTAACCAACTGCGCCACTCGCTCCCCACCCTTTCACGGTATTGATTTAGTTAAACTCGCCAACACTCAGCCTTGCTGCAATGCCTTGGGTCAAGTTTGCAGACCTGAGGGGTTTCGGGTGTGGCATTTAACATGTTTTATAGGTTTATCACTTTGCTGTTTGGCTTTTTGCGCATTGCATTCCTTCCTTGTCGTACCGGCAAAAAATGTAATTTCCGGCGGTATCGCCTGGGCGTCCGTGTAGGAAAGTACTAAATTTGACATCTCTGCACGAGCTGACAGCGAAATGCTCTCACTTAGGTTTCAAACCAAAAGAACAAAAAGTGTATGCATGATCGATTGAATAGCAACGAAAAAAACCAAACAAGCAGATACCCTACAAATCTGAACCTGTTGGGTTATACAACAGAACCTTTCGAGTATCTCATACATAATACAGCGGTTCCCAACGTTTTTCATCTCGTGGACTCATTTGGCCTAAATTTGAGCCACGGCTCCTTTTCTCTTCGGCTCGCATTTGTACCGCGGGGCTCAGATTTCAAGGGCAGGGATATTCGTTGCCTTCGTTTTGGAGCCGCATAGTCATATCAATATCGACAGTTTCGGTAAACATGTGTCGGTCAATTTGGATTCTAGGTGTTATTAAAGTCGATTTTTCTAGGAACACGCTTCGCGGAGTAGAAGATTTAGCGAAACGTTTATATCGTGATGTGTCCTAGCGCGGATATGCATGTACTTATTGGCCCCGCACTAGCCTACTGCGCAACTCTAGACTGATGCATCTCTACCACCTCAAGCGATACTAAGAAAATTCCTTTCCCCCTTTGGCTAGTAAATATAGCACAACGAATTAGTTCATCACTTTCCGTTTTGGCAACATTGCACCAAATTTAGCATGTTTTTTTCGCTCGGGTAGCTGTTCACTAAAAATAAAGCAAGTTGACTTGCAACCTCTTTCACTTGAATTGATGACGTTGGAATGTTTTGTCACTATCTGAAAAATGTTGACTTGAATACAAAATAAATACTTTCACTAGAGGCGTTTGCCCGCTTAGGAGGAATTTGGTGGCGAGGCCGTTGCGGGCCCAACTAAATTGTCTCGCGAACGGCACTTTTAGCACATCTGAACTAGATTAAAAAATAAGGGGTTATATTTATGTAATCTATGTAATGAGATTTCAAACAGCATTTGAACATACTTCCACAAAAAAAAAAACAAGCGAAAAGGAACATACGTTCGGAAATAACTAGTTCACTATACTTGACAGCTCGAACTTGAAATATTTGGTAAATACGTTACAATTCCCCTAAAAATTTAAAAATTCCCCTCACAGTGGGAATTCTGTCATGCCGTTTATCAGGCCATCACTACATTCCAGACGCCAGTATCTCGCAGCAGGATAATAATCACCATTCTGCCTAGTTTCAAATAGCAACGTATGTGTGGATGTTTGGTTATGCTTTGTTAAACGCAGTTCGACCATTGCTGCTTGAACTTGTCAAATCAAACGTTACGATTTCCTCATCAAAGCATTAAAAACCAGCTGCTGATGATATAAGTCATAACCGAGCCGTTCTGTGCCGTTACTCGTAACGACCGATTTCAATATATGTATTAAGCGGATTGCAGGCATGCCTTGATGTTCATGCCCTACTTGAAACGTACACCAATCGTTATTTCGCTATTCTTTACTACACATTTGAACTTGCCGCCATAGCTATCCGCTTATACACCACATTAGCGTGGGTTGTAGCTACAATGAGGACCGTAACAGCACTTCATGCCCCCTCAAACGTTGGTCTTGGGCCCCAAAGGGTGATCAATCAAACTTTTGGCGGGCGAAGTCCCCTAAAAAACTTTCGTGAGATACACATACGAATTGCGATTTCTTCATGGGCGCATCATATCCGTCTATGGGTGCACCGGCTGGAATTTGTATTGCGGGGCTCAGATTAGGAGGATTGGACTACTCACTGCGCCCATCCAGCGTGGCTATGGACAATGGGCGCATACACAAAGTTTCAGCCACGGTCTTGGTTTGGTAGCACACTTCATGGAGTCACATGTTGGCCGAAACTGCATATGTGTCGGTATGTCGTGGGGCTGTAATTGCCGGCACCGAAATGCCTATTTCCAGGATTTATGCATATTTTTTTCTTTATGGGGAGAGGTACACATTTCAAACATCTAGATATCTAGCGGCACTAAATTGTGCAGAAAAATTTCAAGTTAATTAAATCTCTGAAAAATACTCTATAATTTATGTAAATTTACGAGATAATTTTGTGTCCCCTTCGAGTGTCCCACCATATTGAGGGTTTGAGGTGTGGCAATTACGGCCCTGGCTACAATGCAAATCATTTGGTGCGAGAAATCGTCAGCTATAAATTTAAGCAATGGGAATATTATTACGTAAGAAGCATAATGACGTCTCATTTAAAAAGAATGTTGCTCTCTCATGAAGCATTTTCATCGCAATCGTTATATTGTCTTCCAATATGTCTTTTAAGTTGCGAAATAAATGTAATCGCGAGTAATCGTCATTACTTTTCCAATGTAATAGTAATCCACTACTTCCTGATTTTGGTGTAATCGTAATCGTAATTGCGTTATTTAGAAGTATTTGTAATAGCAATCGATCACATTCATGAAGTAATCATCCCATGTATGGAGTCAGTTATTTTCAGTGTCTCATTCTTGCTGGTGCGTAGGATTCGACCATCCCCATTGTCTATACGGGCCTGATAATGGTATCAACTTTCAGACGCAGTCCGCCGAGGTTCAAGGAGACTTCAGAGATTTGCCGCTTCCGCGTTCGGAACCACCGTTAGTTGCAAGAGCACGAACAGCACAAACGCCCGGACCTTACTCGTTCGGTGGCAAAAGCGGGACCGATTCATCTGGCGCGCATATAATGATAAGCTACCAATGGGATTTTCAAAAACTTGTGATAAAAGTAAGATTGCGTTAGGCACACAGCAGCCTGTAAATCCTAATAAACTCAACAATTCGCACACTGCGCCAATTATTGCTACAGTGCCGGCACACATTCGTAATATATCACGAAAATATAACATACCGAACATTTGCACATAAAATAACTAGATTTCACGACGCTCTTTCGGTCGATCTAATATTCTAACATAGTCAACCACATATTGCATAAATTGTGGCCCTGTAAGTGACTACGCATATCTATAGCTACATTCTTCGCCTCTGCATTGTATCGTTAGCACTCTCCCAACTGTAACATTATCCAAGGCTAAAGCGACCATGCGCCACTTCTTCCGAGACCAATGACAGGTGGAGTTCAGTGCGGAGGAGAGAGGATCCCCCACCGGATCGTAATCGATAGCGGCACCTGAAGCTTATACAAATTGCTTCTTTGAACGCATCTTTGTTCGTCTCCAAACCGAATACTAAAGACCTATTCAAGATTGATTGTGCTGATCCTCTGTGAAGCATGTATTGTTCCCGAAACAGTTGGTCATACAGTGATATATTTTTTTAAATATGACTTTTACCGCACATTCCATGCCGACGCATACATGAAACTTAACATACCGCTCACGCTGAATAATCTACTGACTGCCGCAATTATTTACCTGGTAGCTGAGTTTATCATTTCATATGACAAACATATCAATGATTATAATTGTTTTCAATTACTCATTCACACAGAAATCAAATAGAGGAATATATTATTCTCCGGGCGCACAAGGCCGGCAACGGTAGGACGATAGGCTGTGTGTCTTTTACAAAATGATAATGAGGGCCACATCTCAAGAGTACGCGAACAAAGGCTTTCCACCCTTAATCTCAGCACTAAGCGCAATGTGACACCGTAATGTCCTTAAAGTGTTGAAAATCAATTGAGAATCATGGCAAGCCATTATTAAACCGCTCTTAAGTTACTTATGGGCGATAAAGATTTCTTTTAATTATTTGATTTTTTTAATTAACAGCTTTTTGGGGAGATTCTCCACAAGAGTTGAACTTCAGCATTTCAACACATGTTATTACCNGAGGTGGTCAGTAACGAAGTACTTCTACTTTTTCGAAATACTCAAGTAGTTTGCTATACTCCTGGTACTTACTTAAGTAGATCTGATTTTCGATACTTCTACTTCTACTTCATAATAGTTTGTAATCTACTTACTTACCTTTCTCTATTTCCAGTATGTCAAGTAGAAGTAGTTTAATCCTTTAATCAGAAAGATAGTCTGAGGAGTTTCGGGGTTGTTTTCACGGAGTATCAACATTTACTTTTCATAAAAGTTGAGTAAGGCCCAGAATTTTCGCCGTGCTCCGCANTCTGTGGATACGGAGTAGTCTGTATGATTTCACGAAAGTAACGGTGAATATAATTTAGGTAGCGGGTTGGCATGGTTCTGTTGACACAGCATTGTTGCCCTTCGCCCATATGAAATATTTCATCACAGTATATATGGCTCATCATAACGTTTGGAACTGATGTTTCGCAATCTAGCATTTACTTATCATATAGTAATCGAGTAGTCCATGGCGTGTCCTATCTGGAAAAGTGGACTCTGACTTTTTTTAGTTTTAGAGCTGTTTTAGCATACCACCTTTGAAAATTTCTAGACTAAAGACATGAAATACATTTTCCGCTTTTAGGAGTAGTATTTATATTTCACTTTCAATTCCCAGTATCATACTTTGAGTTCGAATTAATATCAGTATTTTTGTCTGGATAACACACATGCTAAAGTATAAAAGCAAATGAATTAATATCTTTAATCTCCAGAAATAAGGCTACACAATATGGCATTTTCACGATCCACCATATTTTTTATTAACATTATATCGCGCAAAGTGTTTACACCGTATCCTATACAACTTCTATGCATTGCTCTTCGACTAAACTACGTGCCTTGTAATATGGGGGATCGCACGATACCATGATATTTTCTAACACGCGCTGTTCGATTAAACAGAGGATTAGTATCGCATTTCCATATCAATACTGTCATTTTCATCCCATGATGGGGACGAATGCTTATGCTGTCGAAAATGGAATACATTCTGGTATGCATCAATATGAATCAAGCTCGGCACCTTTCGCATATAGTTAAATTTGCACCTTTTAACAATTCATGCGAACGAATTACGATCGTTTTCACAACTACGTACTTACTTAAGTAGATTTAAAGTCTGTCAATTCTACTTCTACTTCAAGGAGTTTTAGGTTGCTTATGGAAGAAGTACTTCTACTCGTACTTGAGTAGATTTTTTTCGTCGCTACTTCTATACTTCTACTTGAGTAGCTTTCTTGACTACTTTGACCAATTCTGGTTATTAGGCTACACACCTTTATTGGTAACAATATAGTTCACAGATTTTCATAAGTTTCCCTTACTATAAAAGAATGGTACAAACGAAACTGTAGTGATAGACTATTTATAGTAATATACGACAATGATGTGGATTCAATCATTGACATTTAACATATTATTCAGTTAGCGAATAAGTTGGAAAGAGTGGGATACCGAGTTTGGATCGATATCAAGTCGATGAGTGGATCAACAATAGAGGTGTGTATTATGCTGGTATTTGGCTTGCCTCGTGAGTGTCCATCATGAGACTAGACAAATTGAAGCTGTTCGTCGCGTACCTGACTTAGAATTATGACGCGAATACGTTTCTGCGCGTTACTTTGACGTCATAGTACCGCTCAAATGTGTTCTTGCTCCCGCCATGTTTATTGTGTGTCAATATAAACGACTCTGGACCAGGGGTCGGCAATCCCTGGCACCTAAGATGATGATTTTAAGGCATGCAAAAAGATTTGATGTATACACGACATATTATAACCATTAACCATGTTTGTTGCAAAAAGTGAAACAGAAATTTTAAAAAGGAAGAGAGGTCGAAGGTGACCGAAAATTATAAGGCAGAGTCTTTTAGGGAGACTCTGCCCATCTCGAAGTTATTTTCTCCGCTTCGCGCGATTTAGTGGAACCCGATTTCTTGAATTTATTTTGTGGAGATAAGTATTTAAAAAAATAAATAAAAATATGTATAATATACGGAAATGAGTCTCCAACTGTATGAGCAATTATGAGGCCGTTGTGATGATTTAGACTAGGGGTGGGCACACTGCTGCCAGTGGGAACGNAACTATAGGAGCTGACAAAGTTTTCATGATCAAGCCATATCATCGTAACAACAATAATTGCTTGCAATAAATTAAGCAAATTTTGCGTGCACCCAGTGCTTCCCAAACTTTTTCAGTTCGCTACCCCCTTTTAATGTAATGTTTCATTGAGCGACCCGCCATGATATTATGAGCGTGCGAATGAAGACGTAATTGGACGTACAATGAGTCGAGTGAGCAACGAGTTAAATTAGACGCCCACGAGTGAAATTGCGCTACAATTTGAGAATACGAGAATATCAAGCAGACAAGTGATTACGAAAGAGAAAGCTCGCATTCATTATCCAATCAGTAATTCGTCTTTTACGTCCTAGCCTAGCTTGCGTCGCGGCAATTGNTGGCAGATTACATTAATCGGGCTGGATCGCATTTTCCATAAACGTACNCAAATCCTTCGGAGGACGGAATNCTTCCACTTTTAAGGCATACACAATAAACGCACNGTCCAATTTTGCGCTCTAATCAAAATGACTGTCTCGAAAATCNAGCTCATGAATTATTGNGAGGACGGAACGTGACTTACGGCACTTATGGACATGAAAATAATTTAATTTAGAGGAGGAGAACGGATATTCGCCAGTATACTAGCTAGAAGATAAGGTGCCTGGCGTATTCGGCAAATTGAATAGAAAACAGTAATATTTAGAAATAGCTCCGTGACCAATAGCTTCGCAAACCACAAGTTGGGAAGCATAAAAAACAGCTTTTGTGCGGTAGCGACCAAAATGTATATTCTTCGCGACACATAATTTAAGATCCCCCGGCGTAACCGTTGCCATTGCCAACTTCAGATAAGCGGTTGGTGGTATTCCTTGCTTGAAACGATAAATATGACAAAACTTAATAAATGCTTTGCACGCCAGTTGGTATAATATTTTAACATTGACATATGTTGGCCCCCAGCATACGAAAGGTTGCCGACTCCTGCTCTAGACAGTGTGACCATGTTTTGCGATTCACAGAGGCAAACCAACCTTGTTTAGGACCTAACTGCCTTCGAAAATCGTCAACAGTTAATTTGGGGTGTTGTTGATATCGGCGCTTTCTATCGCGAAGTGATAAACTTCTTGATAACACATTCCTAATATAGCTCAAATGCCAATGCATACGAAAATCCATTCGCTCTTGTGGACTAATACATATATAGCATTGTCTGTATCTCTTGTCGTTTATAGGGTATGGCTGATGCTGTCGAGAAGTCGGCGATTGTATTAATGTGCATGTCGAGAACATACAAGGACAGTCCCAATTGCAGAACCGAGGCGGGATACGCGTTTAAACTCGGGAAAACTCTCATTCCGATAATAGTGGAAAGAGGCTACGAGTCTGATGGTTGGCTTGGTATGAAGATCCCTACTTACACGATTGCACAACAGGATTTGTGATTAACCGATGGTACAATTAATGAAATCCCAATTGTATATATTGCCATGGATGGAGGTTTTGAGAAATATTTGTACTATAGAGTCTGAACGAGAAGTGGATAGCATATTATGGCCATGAGGTTCTTTAGGGGGAAATTAGAACGAAACCGGAAAAAATCGGAGTCACTGAAACGATTTTAACTCCACGCGTTAATTGGCAACACTTCAATATTGAAATTCCGATGTTTTCAAGAACATCAGTAGATATGACCTTTCGGCCACTATGTTGCCGCGCTCATGTACATATAGAGAATAAACTTAACAGCATTAACTAAACTTGTAACAAATTCAAGCATGGCAGCCCTCTCTAGTACAGCGGTTCTCAACCTTTTTTGACACGCGCCCCCCTTGGCGATGGTAAAAAAAAAATCGCGCACCCCTGACCCCCCTTGCATTTATCGTCATGTCAAAAAGAGCACATCATCTGATACATAGGTGGGCAACCTTTTTGCTAATCATGGCCGCATTTCGATTACTTACGTAGCGGCATTCCAGGGCATAGCCGCAATGAACGATCTGGACGCCAAGTACCTATGGTATATACCTATGGTCCATATCCATTCCCGGTGAACTTCGGACTATTCTACTATTCACAACGGCCTATTGTACGAACCGAAATCGCTAGTGGTAATAGTTGCCGGGAGTGGATATTGTCGCGCCAAGCGCGAAAATTTTCTATGGCCCCGAATGAATTGTTTTTTCTTGACGATTCCCATTCCGGCTCAGATTAAGAAGGGCGCCACTGCATTAAAATCGAAAAATGCAATCTTGTTGAATTGCGCGGAGCGCAAAGAAAATTTCAAGATTAATTAAAATCAATCGAAAATTTGGGAGTGAAATTGTTAATGCAATTTGCATGTCTAAGGCCGCCAACACATACTAATTGAATTAGGCGTCGACGGCCGTACAAATTCCCTTCTACGGCCGCCGGTTACCCACCCCTGATCTAATAGTATACATAATAGGTATATCTTACGCCAATTTTGAATCCGCATTCCAGTTGTTGAGTCGTCTTTTACATTGCTGACAAATTTCCCCAAACTTGTTTGAAAATAACAAAAAAAAACAGCGAACAGGACATCAATTAATTTCAAAGTAGGTGCTTTGTTGGGATGACTCGAGTCATGACTTGACTCGAGTCAGACTCGAGTCACCTTTTTGGTATGACTTGACTTGACTGAAGTCACTTTGCTAAAATGACTTGACTTGACTTGACTCGACGTATCAGAAATGTGGATTGACTCGTGACTCGGAGCAAAATTCACGAGTCAATTTCAAGTCACAAGTAATCGGTGCCAATCAAAATCATTGTATCTTGCATATGTTCGGATTTTTCGCGAAACGCTGGTGTAACCCGTGAGAGCGACCAATCATTTAATGATCGAGCGTTTTACTGAGCCTCCATTGTTCTCTCACAAATAAATTGACCGCAAACGAATTGATCGAAGCCTACAGCTTCAGTCAAGTCAAGTCAATCGATTTTCAAAGGTGACACGAGTCAAGTCAAGTCACTCGATTTTTGGAGGTGACTCGAGTTAAGTCAAGTCAAGTCACGAGTCAAGTCACATTTCAAGTCAGGCTGCCTTTTCGAAGTATGTATGAGGCATGATTACGTCATTGCAATTTGCTAGCTGTCTAAAATACAGTTTGAGTAGCCATTGATTCCGAACCGATGAACGAATATAGAGTTAAATATCCACGCAAGAAGGCGCTGTATCGCTCGCATATATGTAGAACTGTTAAATTACGTAATTGCATAGCCCCAGGTTATAGTTACCAACCAAAAAAGAGAAACGAATTGATAAGATGAAATAAATTACCCATTTACAAATAGATATGATACCAATCGAGACTGCGCCGATGGTTGAGGACTATATAAACTATATTCGACTTCAATTTCAATAAAACAAGCGGTTTGGTTAAGGTAAGAACAGAGAACAGAAATAGACATTTTGCTATTCTATTACTTGACCACTAGAGTTACGACAACGTAAGCTGTAAGCTTTGATCACTTCATTTCAATTTAATTGTGAGAGCAATCGAGGCTCGGTGAAACGCACGGTCATTGAATGATTGGTCGCTCTCACGGGTTACACAAGCGTTTCGCGAACAATCCGAACATATGCAAGATAGAGTGATTTTTATCGACACCGATTACTTGATGACTTGAAATTGACTCGTGAATTTTGCTCCGAGTCGCAAGTCAATCCACATTTCTGATACGCCGAGTCAAGTCAAGTCATGCGAAAACGGTGACTCGAGACATCCCAACACTGGAGAGATGTGATCTGGAATTCATGGGTCACAAACTGATTTCATTGTCACTAGACTAGAAATAGTCGCTATAGTCAGGATGCTTTGGTTTCGTGAAATGGAAAAGTAGCACGGAAATTTCTCTTGAAGTTTATTTTCAAATAATGATTTTATGCAGGGCTATTGCAAGGAACGAAGGTGTGTTTCGATTTCAGTGACTTAGCAGAGTTCAAAACGGCTTTCACAAAGCTAACAAAAGAAATTGGAACCAGAGCTAAAATAGCATCAAAACCGATAGTGAGTATTTATCTTATTTCGTGTGTTCTTGCTTATGATATTCATTGTGTTTTGACTACATTTTACATTTACATTTTACACCAGGCCGTTATTTCGTGTGTATAACCATCATCACATTAATTCTACGTATAAATGATTAAAAAATAATAATAGAAAAGAAAATTTACAAGATCTACAAATTTACATAATAAAACACAAATTGCTAGTCTGATTCCTTCCACCAACGTCTGTAATTTTGACTAGAACTCTGCGTTCGAAGCCCCAAAATTTATAATTATATTAATAGCAACTCCGATTCGTGGCTCAATTTTACTAATTCCGGCTCGGCTCTTGACCGAATGAAACTGCGATTCTGACCCTGCCTCCATCTGCTCGTTTGAAACAAACTGTGTATGCTTGAATATTTCATAAGTGAACTCCAAAACTATTGCTCACGACTTCTGGAAATCGGAATCACGAGAATCAGACTCCGACTCTTGACCCCGCGACAAAAGTAGAAATCTCGCTTGACTTAGATCCAAGTGCTCGTTACAGCATCTTGATTCGGTTTTTCACACATGGCGCATGCGAATAATAACCAGTGTTATTGCCTTTCTGTAGGAGGAGCCTATTTTTCCCGCCAAACAGCCTGACCTCGCACATCCGGCGGGTCCCCTTATAAAGAATTGGACGTCAAATGAAGTCAAAGAGTGGATTTCGATCAACAACGTTCATATGTGAGATATGAGAACTCCCATTATCATTTTTTCATTAGACCCCCGAAATTTGGTGTTATGGTGTCATCTTGGGACCAAGTGGTTGCTAATTGGCACGCTATCTCAGTAGGGTTTGAGTCAATATCAGGAGGTTGAGACCGTTGGCGTGCTCCATACAGCATAATTTCAGATTTCTACTCACGCACTCATCAGACTCGTGAGTGGACATTATACATGCGGAATTCATGTCGTAGTTCTAACCAGGGCGTTGGAGCAGCCGTAAATTTGCATTGCTCCAGCTTCGGCTCCGGAGTTTTATTCCATCATACATTAGCTCCGGCACCAGCTCTGGATCCACATTATTACCACTGCTCCGGCTCCAGCTCCGGCTCTGGCTCTGAAAACAATCGACGGTGTCTGTCTATATCAGGGGTGGTCAACTCGCGACCTGCGGGCCATATGTGGCCCGCGAGAAGGTTTTGAGTAGCCCGCGAGCTAATTTCCCACTATATTATGAAAATTCTGTTATATTATCGAAATTGAATTGCTCAGATTGTGAACTTGCAAGGCCAACCAAAATTATGAATAGTCTGGCCGCGGCACTTGGGATGTTGATGACTAAAATATCAGTTTCGACGCATTGTCAGATCCAGGGTCCAGTCACATTTTTAGTAAATCGTCGTACATTACAATAAATTAAAATAGTAGTAAATTTTTTTTCACGCTAGGCGTGTTTAATTGTCACAGGATTTCTTTCTTTGTAGCCTACTCCACCTGAAAATGAAACGTACTTTACTATTACTCCATGCCATTACTGTGTACAGCATTAAAATTCTGATGCGGCGTTTTAACACTGGCACTGTACTCGTTAACATCAAGCCATACAGCTCAATTCATTTTTTAAATGTGCGATTATTATTCAACTGTAACTGTAGTAAGAGAAATATGGGCAGATATAACGATGTGATCAATAGAAATTCGATTTGTACCAAATGGCCAATGGTTTGACGTTCGATATTGGTGCACTCGTTACCAGCCCATCCTGTGTTGATCAAGTTTATCTGAATATAATATTTTTCCGGTTGAAAGAAATCGAATGATCGAATTCAACATTGCGCCATCCACATTGCGACATNCCCATAACGAATTAAACTATGCAGTACGCACATTGCACATTCACAAGTCACAGTAGGCTACGCGATAATCCGCGAATACTAGAGTNTCAAGCAGACANCAAGAATGAATTAACGAAACAGATGATTACANATTNGAAATCGCGTATCAAATCAGTNATTTGTCTCCANCATAAAATACCATGGGGTTTTGGGCTNNTCTTCTGCCANCCCCTATTTACGCTCGAAAATCCTTACTGGAGTGAATGACGATGATGCGNAGTAATGAATTCCAATTAGCATGCATAATTGCATACTCATGCAATAACACTGTCCAATTTCGCGNCCCGATTAAAGANCTATCACNAANGAACGAGTATTTGCTCATCCGATTCATAGCAACGATAAGATGGAATTTCTCGGCTCGTGCTCGTCATATCGACTTGTGCAACGAAATCACGTTTTTATCGTCTTTCCCATTTCGCGTAATACATAGTGATCATCATTTTCGAAACGTATACAATTGGCCAACAAGGTTGTGCTGATGATGAAATTGCGGGGATGCCGGATATCCACAATATTCGTAAGCATAGTTCGCATACCGAGGTTCGGCACTCATGTATCAAAATTGAACATTGAACATATGACTGCTCTGCTGGTAAGTCCCCAGGAACATGGTTAGTCGGAAAAGGTAGCGCCAAAGAGGAAAATATTCTTAATTTCGCGAAGGCCTGCTGTTGAATTATGTGAACTCAGCAGACATGGTTGTTGCATATATAATAGCATCTTATGAAATACGTCGGAGCCGCAGCTACCCCTCAAATAACTGGCTCCAGCTACGGCTCCGGCTCCGGCTCCGGCGCCATCTCCAGTAAAAATGCACGGCTCCGGGGCTCTGGCTCCGGGCTCCGGCTCCGGTTCCAAAGCCCTGGTTCTAACGCGGCTTTTAAGACATTGATTTGAGTTATGACACTGTTGAAAATATTTCTTATTGTGAGCATATGTAGCATTGTAACCTGGCGGTCAGGCTTTTCTCGTTGCATTTGAGCATCGTTCCGGCTCAGATTTGAATCAAGGGAGCGCCAATTGGTGAGCTCACTTTCCGAAGCCCCTTCACCTAGCTTCTGAAATTCTGTTTCGCAAACTAGCTGAGCGGTCGATCTATCGAATATTATGCTTATGGAGAATGGTGAAACGTGAGAAGCTTGCGAGTTTATTAGGCACTCAACGTGAGGCGTCATTGATTTGGTAATGATCCCTTTTCACCTTCGTGTCTCAAGTCAGACTCTTGGAACACTAATTTTGTTAGCATCCCCTTGTACCTCTGAAGTGGAAGTGCTGCATAGGATCTGTGCAATCCAAACTAAGTATATATGCACAGGAAACTAGCATAAATGAAAGAAGATTTCGGTTGTTGATTTGGTTAAAACGCGTCCAATAAAGGACTGGGTCGAAAACAGTGGCGACTATTCCTACAAAATTTTATTTGTTCTCAATATATATATGAAGAGCCTCTTAAGTGTATATCTATGTGCGGTCAGGCGAGGCAAGTGAGGCAGTGCCTCACCTATCGTCAGAAAGAGTAATGGGAAATGGGAAAAGCCTTCAATCATTATACCACCAATAATTACGCGTATTTTGCATCGATGTTCATGAATGACTCATTTTGAAACATTTTAAAATACAAAATACCGGAATTTACATATTCATTGTTCAAAAAATATAGCGCAAAAGCAGAGGTGAGGCACAGATTGGTCAAGCCTCACCTGTGATTGCGCGATTGATCATAAACTAGGATTGCCATACGTCCGGAATTTCCCGGACATGTCCGGAATTTCACTGTTTAAACTAGCGTCCGGAAGGAATTTCTAAAATATGCCAAATGTCCGGAATTTTGAAGACTTGACGTAGGCTCATAATTTTCTCGTAAATCAACTTGAAACATTATTTTTGGGAATATTTATGCTGATGCATGATATTTCTCTTCGCGCTGAGCGCGATTAACCATCACATTTATTGGTTTTAATATGGAGACCTCCACCCTCGCAAAAACTGCCATAAAATATCAATAAAAACACCCTTCGATCATTTACTGGAATAAGCCTAATTGTAATCGTATTTACAGAAGAACGGTATCGACTAGTATGAATCGTGTAGTTGCGAGTTGCAACGGCCATCATGCAGTGAAGAGCACACACATCCCCTTACTGATGAATCTGTTACGTATTTACGATCCATATACCTATATCTACAATTGTGGATATGCATAGTACCTTCTTGCTTAGCCTGCGTGTGAAGAAGAGTGCTAATGTGATAGGAAACAAATCGCTAACTGAATCAGCTACCACTTTGGGTAGGCTATATATATTTGTAAATCTGACTCGAAAGGATCAACAAAAGAACTACGGCTGTACAACCGACACATATTGTATCTCTTTTGAGTAGTTTGGGCTTGAAATAAGCCTACGTTCTGCATGTTTTCGTGCTCGATTTGAACAACGGAAAACAATTGTTTCGCAGGAAGAATTTGTCTTCGTTTGACGGCGAAATCCTCTTGTTTTTGAAGAATCTAAAAGACACCGCGCCAGAGTTTTACTACAGATTTTTACACGACCGGATGGGCGTGACCGAGCTTCGCAGCTTCATGAATCTAAACAATGCTTTGGAAGCATTAATATAGAGTGGCTCTGTAAGAGAGTCGGCGTAAAATGTCATGTCTTCGTTTCTAGCATATGAGCAATGAGCATATACAATTGAAGATGGGAAGTGTCAGAGTTTTTACGAGCACATTTGGATTATGATTCCATGTTGGAGTGATAGATCTGCACTTTACGCCTTTCTACTTGCTATTTCTACTTTACTCTTACAATTATCATATTCATTGTATACATCGTTGTCGAAAATGTGCTGTATTAAAAGTGAAATTTCCCATCGATTACTTATTCCGTAACCCTCTATATACGTTGTAGAACAGTGGTTCTCAACCTTTCTG
>ATSW01011579.1:0-21739 GCA_000444245.1 Botryllus schlosseri
TATACAAATATATAAAACATATAGTGCAAGGGTGGCCATTGGCCAACCCTTTTGACATTTACGGCCGCATTTCGACTACTCATGATGCTTACGGCTGCATTCCAGGGCGTAGTCGTAATGAACTCGATGGCCGCCAAATGCCCATGTTAGAGTGTCTATGTCCAGTTCTGGTGAACACCGGACTAATCAATTTAATCATATAGGCTCGCTATACGCGCCGAAATCGCGAGTGGTCACTGGTCAATTGGTCATGTTATGGAACTGCACATTGTCGCGCCAAGCGCGAAATTTTTTTCCGATTTATTAATGAATCTCGTGAATAATATTAGTAGTTTTACTTATTGCTATCAAACATTTATCCTTTCTCGGCCATGGATGTGATCAGATTCACCGCTAGAGTTGATGGAGTTTTTTTTTTAATTTATGGCAAGTTATAAATAATGATGTATCTTCGGGTGGCCCAATTGTTATTGGTCTCTTTGTTGCATGCTGTTATTTCTGGACACCCCGTAAGGATTGCCCATATAGTGAGGAGTACACGATTCCGAGTTGGTATTTCTATATGGGGTGCATCATTTTCCTCTGCTGGTCGAAACTGTAATGTGGGGCTCTAGTTGCACAGGGCCCTATACTATATTAAAATCGAAAAACGAAGTCACATTTAATCGCACACTACGCGAAGAAAATTTCAAGATTAATTAAATATATAAAGAAAGCGAGAGTTATTCGTAAATTCAAATTGCAGTCGTCGACGACCGCCAACACATAATAATTGGACTACGTGTCCGCGGCCGCACAAATTTCCCTCTACGGTCGCAGGTTGGCGACCCCTGATATAGTGCAAAGCTACCAACGTTACTGGAAGTAACATATTTCCGAAGTCTTGATCATTCCACAACATTTTCACAAAGTGCAATGAAATTGGTATTGTCGAAAAATAAATCTTTAATGCGACGATTAACAGGCGTTATATTCTTTGTGGTGGCATAAAAGATACATGTTTGAACTTTGACGTATTACATTCTGTTATGAATTCATAATGAGTGATACTCGAATCGACTCGAAGCATAACACATGATTCAGAATCGAATCAATCGGGTACTCGATTCTGCCCAGCCCTAATCGTCATATGACAATTCTGGTTGTGTCGTGGTTCAACCTCGCCGTCTGGAAAGTGTGACGACAGGGTTTCCGACCTCATAAACGCAACGACGGTTGCGCCTCAAACCACGAAGAAAATTAAGATCCCTCGGGATCAGTCAGAAATTACCACTCACGACTCTAGGAGTAAGTTATTCATATTAGAGCGACTTCCTCGGAAATCTCCAGAAATTGCCCAGGATAACCCAACTTTTAAAAGTTTATTGAATCGCAAGAAAAAGTGCGTATAACCACAGTGGTAATATAGGCAGTATGGATGCGTTCGAGATGTGGCATTACAATTGTATCAATATACACATGGATGCATGCATGGATATGCGTATGGAAGCTGCTCGTCCGAAAACTAGAGAGCGTTACGAGTTTCGCAATTTTACATAAATTGATTCCGTTTCGTTCGCGTACGCTCGTTTCTAGCCTAGCGCGCGCACCCGATCTTTAATTCTTTCCAGGTTTCTTCTGTTGTTTCATCATTTTCGTTTCGTTTTCTTATTTCAATTCTGCTTGTGACCGAGTCCTGAATCTATTTCTTGTCGATTTGGGGCGTTTCGTAGATCTTCTTGTTTCTCGCTATCCAGACGGCCCGGCGTGTTTTGTTGGTATTTTTGTAGTTGTTAGCGGTATTCATGGTGTGCTTCAACTACAATGGTCATTTAGACCAGACCGATATTCTTTTTTATGATTCCGTATCTGCCGACTTGTAGTACGGCCTATTTCTAGGCTTACGTGTATCAGATCATGGCTAGAAGGAGTATCGATAAACCTCCAGCACTGGGTTCTGTATATGCGAACTTTACGCCAACAGCGCAGCTCCAGTTGAGGTCACATATTCCTAGCAGTAAGACTTCCACGGAAGTCTGCAGAAATTGCCCAAGATTACCCCAAGAGGCGTTCTGGGCGGGGTATTGGTAATAGTTTTCAACTAGCAATAACCGCACCTCACGAGACGTTCACCGGTCACGGTACTGCCGCTGCACAAAGATAATCAGGTAACGATAATAAAATCAATCCTGTACAGACTGTTATTACTACTATTTGCGGTGAAGGTTAAATATACTCCAATGAATCTCGCGATTATAGCTATAATGACATCGACCAGTGATAATAATTATTATAATCGATCTGGAGCTTTAGATCAGTGGTTCTCAATATTTTTGACCTCGCAGACCAGCAAAACTTCAAAACATGTAGCGGACCGGTGAACCTTCAAAAATCAAAATTAACTCTCTATGTATCAATACGACATATGTATGCGGCTCAAATGTATAATTGGAAACTTCATTTAATGCTACCTTTTTGATATCAGATATTTAAACGTGATTCTAGTATTCTACTGAAGTTTCTGGAAGTCGAAGCTAGCGACGTCGTGTTAAATACCACTTACTGGATTGTGATTGCTCGGTATCCTTTGAAATAAATGCGACTTTGCTGTTTGCCAAAACCTCTATTATACTATCACATATCGGGATTTAACGAAGTTTCTTAACAGACTTCTTAGCGTTTACATAAAACTTGTCCGAAAATAATTGTAGGCGACGTTTATATGGTACAAGACTTGCGCCACTGCGAGTGTAGGTTTCAAACTTTTAATTCAATTTAAAATTTGATGTTTCACTTATCTAATCAATGAACAAGCGTTCAAATTCTTGCATTTTGGACTTGAGATCTATAATTATAATATATTTGGCGTACCGGCTGGAAACCTACCGCGGACCGGCGGTTAAGAACCACTGCTTTAGATAACGCACGTCCCGCATGCATCATGAACGGTGGAAATGTCACGTGAACCAAATCTTACGTCCGCCTATGCTAGCCATCTGGGTAATCTCGATTTGCAGGTTTAACATTTCATATCTCTGCTATTTGAGAACAACGCGCGAAAAAAAATCAGGCACGTCGTTAACGGAGTCCCTTTCCCATTGCAGATTGCAAGACTAGTGATGTTTTTCATGAGTCACAAGTCACAAGGACATTGATTATCATCAATTTAGCACAGTGATTGTAACCTGGGGAACACATACGCTTAAAAATAATTTTACCACGATACAGCTCATATCAACATCAGGGGTGGGCAACCTTTTTGCTATTCACGGCCGCATTTCGATTACCTATACGGCCTACGGCAGCATTCCTGTGATTAAGCTGTAATCAACTAACTGGACGTCAAATACCCATGTTATACCGTCCATGTCCATTTCAGTTGAACTCCAGACTTATCTAATTTCTCATATCGGCTTATTATACACACCGAAATCGTGAGTGGTCATGTTTTGAATAATCACCGTGAAAGTGATGGTTCAGATTCACAATTAAATTTCATCATCATTATTAGTATACTCACATATTGCAATCAATTATTTTTCCTTTATCAGCCCATGTGATCAAATCCACTAGTCGAGTTGATAGAGGTATAGTGTCTTCCGAAATTTCGGGCAGTTGTTATTGGTCACTTTGTTGCGTGCTATTATTTCCTGACCTTCCATCAGTATTGTCGGTAGGCTTAGCGGAAATATATTGGAATCGCCTGAACCAGTGGTTCCCAACCTTTTTGGGTGTCGGGACCACATTTCAAACTTCAGAGTACGAATGGAGCCGCATGAAAACACTCAATTACGGGCTATACTTAACGAAAATTTAAAGGTAGCTAGCCTACCACTGCTCTCACCATCTAGGTAATTCAAAAGCATGCACAATGCACATACTGCACATGGATTTCTATAGATTCTATATCGGTTATTATAGCATCGATACAGGCAAATTAGCGAGTACTATAATGTCGTGATGTGATAGCTCTTCAGTCTTCATACATTCCTGCACTTTATGCACAAGTTTGCCGTGAATTATACGCTGAGACAATGTTGGATTTATTGCAATTTATACTTCTCTATATGAGCCTTTACTTTGATGTTAGTAAAATTGTGTCGAAATTTTCTCCTCAAAGAGACGTTATATAAAGGTCTATGACCAGCAGAACTCAAGATACATCGTTGTCTGACGGGTATTCATCCATGCGTTTGACGCCAGTCTGCAAGAATTCTCTNTCCNAATNTTCAGANGCGGCCTTGGACGGCTTTAGNCATAACTAATTTNTCCCNCANTTTAGCATNCATATACAGAAATTGCCTATAGCTATTCATAGAAACAAGCAACAACTGTGCTCTATTATATTTTTGTGGCATATTTAGAGGTCAATCAGAGCCGCAAGAAGGCTTTCCTGGAGCCGCGGTTGGGAATCACTGGCCTAAACGTATCAGAAACAAATTTCTATCGTGAGAAGCACACTACCAAGTTGGTATTTCTATATGGGGCGCATCATTTTTCTCTGCTGTTCGCGTCTGTACTGTGGGGCTCCGATTGCAAAGGGCACTACTATGAAGTATAGCATTGAATCACGCGCAGCGCGAAGAAAATTTCAAGATTATTCATAATTCAATTAATCAAAATTTCAATTTGCCCGTTGACGGCCGCCAACACATAAATTACGTGTCACGGCCGCACAGATTTCCTTCTACGGCAGCAGGTTGCCCACCCCTGTGCTAGAGTAAAAAAACCTATGATCCGTATTACAATGTAATATACTAATATCTATACAAAATAATAAATTATATACTATCCTACAAGTGAAAAGCCAGGAAATGAGGTAACATTTTGGAATCAGTTGACTGGTCCGGTCCGCGAGCCATTGATCTGAATCCGCCCCGCGACGCAATTTGAGTTTGCCACCCTTGGTTTTTACCAGACCCCAAAAGTCCGGCCCCAGCCGCAATCATCTAATCACAAAGTCTCTATGATTCAATAATGGTTATCGACTATTGCAGATTGCTAGACTAATTACTAACCGTAAACGCGTATTAGGCCTATAAAATGAGTAAATGCTACGTTCCTGAATGTCTCTGGACTTCTGTCATATCACAAAACGCAGGTACCGGCGATAATTTCTTTGCGATATTGCCACCACATTTAAAAAGAAAATAAAGAACAGAATATGCATGGAGAGTAAGTGATGGAATTTATTTTGTCATTACATAGCCTAATGCAATACACCAGGATGCCGATATCATGCACAAACTGCACAAAGAAAAATAAGATTAGACTCATAAACCGTTAGCGTAGTGGTCGACTATTGGACATCTCAACGATGCGTTTCTTCGTGAAGTTGGTGCGTGCTATTGTTTTCCTGGGGTTGCATTTCGTAACGCCAAATAAATTAGTAAGTGGATTTTCACAAACCAGTTGACTCTTGAGTGTTCAGTTCACATTCGGTGCTGTCACAACGCCGAATTATATTGGTACAATCCTGAAACACATTGCGTCCCAATAAGAGTACAAAACGTTGCGCTAAATTGGTGATTCTGTTACGGGTATCCCCTTTCGGATGTGGCCTCATCATTCAGCACGCCAAGCTTGAGCCAAGCTATTAC
Organism: Botryllus schlosseri; assembly: GCA_000444245.1. Classification (NCBI taxonomy): domain Eukaryota; kingdom Metazoa; phylum Chordata; class Ascidiacea; order Stolidobranchia; family Styelidae; genus Botryllus; species Botryllus schlosseri. Next base: position 5,580 of record ATSW01011579.1, read on the forward strand.
GTTCCACTTTCACCTTACCATCCCATTGCGACCCATTAACATATGAACAGTGAATCACAACCACATTGCCCTACCAACTAGCTAATCTACACTACACTTTCGAACCCATCGCAGCAATCACAAATCAGCCAAGATAGAATGGATCAAGGTATGTAATTAGCGTGAAAGTGTCGCCATCAGAGGCAATGCCAATGCAAGCATTTCATGTACAGAAACCGCACACAAGTAACAACACTATTACTTGTTAACCGATGAATCAAATTTCATCGTTTTGGCATCAATTCGAGACTAAGAAATGTACCATATTCCACTCGTCCGAGGTACAGCCTGTGACACAGTCACGTGAACAAAAAGCAGCAAAAAGATGATAGTCAAGAACGTGTCATTGTCGACATCAAAATAATACGATACAAAGAACAAATACAACGTCCGTTATGGAACAGATATAAAGAAATGACGGCGTTATTGCAATGTAACCCAGCTGCCATCCTGCGTCAATCTTCAGCAACATATGACGGGAGGATAATAGTCGCAGTGCAACAGACAGCTTGGTCGCCATTATACTTGCAAACGATTCTAGCGGTCACAGCGGATCAATGACACATAGTCTTAGCGTTCCCAATTGCTATCTCCGGCATCGTCCAAGCTGCTGCATACCAAGCACACAAACATCGGATATTTCGAGTCTTTGAGATATCGGTGGTCATATGAAGACAATAAATAGAGTTCCCGTTTCCAAAGCGTCAGGGAATGCAGAATGATATAAATCAGCACGAAAGGGCTAATAATTGACGCTTCACGCAGAGTATAGGCAAGAATTTCATTTCATCTCCTCACGAAACAGCAATGACAAGAGCGGGCGTCACTCGGGACATATTCGGCAGCGTATTGAAGAATATTTACAGTTACACGTCGACTAGCTATGGAAAAAAGTCCTCGACGCTCAGCCCCAAAAGCCCAAAATGCATCGACATAGCTAAGATTACAAAGAGTTATACCAAAAGCCAACACTACGAGTAGAATGATTGGTGAAGGTGTGCGTTAAAAAATATCCCGCTTGAAAAGGTCGGACGAGGTTGCCAAAACGCAATTCCATTATCGTCAAACGGCAAAGGGCTGAAACCGCCGAATGGTACTAAAGAGGAGCAAGAGAAAAAGATTCGATTTCATCACAGTTCATAAATTGGGTGTATGCGGGCGCGATAAAACCGCAGCAGTTCACTTGCAAATCAGTTTCGGAAACGGCGTGCCGGTAATACTGTTGTGCCTTGCGACATAGAAGGCCATGTCGCGCTCGTTAGCATGACGGGTTCTTGCGAGTGGATGTGCGAACAATGGAGACACGTCAGTCGTGCGGGTGCGGTTCTGCAATGGGCATGGTGTGGAGAACTTCGTCCAGCAGTTGAAGAGCCCTGGAAGTAAATATGAATGTAACAGAATTGTTTGGGCGGTGCGTTACAAGGGCTTGTCGTTAGTTTGAAGCAGTGGCCTACCTGTCTCAGAGATGCAGATCCTTGTGTCATAGTAAGCGTTGAAACATTTGAAATATATTTTGATCAAGTGCAACTCGCGTCAAGTACTTCGAAAAAGGTAAACATTGCTATGACGTGTGAAGGAGTAGTACTCAAATACCCAACTCGATTCGAATAGGGTTACCATGCGCAGTCCGGAAAAATTTACCATTTTTTCCGAATTTTACTCCAGAATTCTAAATCTGAAAATTTTGAAAAGGTGCCCTCCTTTCCCGATTCCAAAATATGGCAACCCTAGATTTGAAGCTTAATACTCTATTCGGAATTGAGCCACCCAGAAAGTTGATATTGACCAGCCCTCGACCATCACCTCGGGAAACAGTGCTAACACACACAGGTTGAACCGAACAGTGAACATACGCCTAATATACGTGTCCAGAACACCAAAACAAACACAAAGTGCAGATGGACATAACATAGTTGATATTCGACAAAAATCTCACCGATGCAGCTGTATTTCGATCCAGCACGGAGTCTGCTTGATATTCTGCCGGGGATAATCCGGGCCCCACCCTTTCACGAAGCTCATCCTCAGTATACACAACTTCCTCAAATCATCCACGCCGATACCGGCGGCAGCCGAAAGTCCCGGAGTACCTACATGCACAAAACAGCCGCTTACTTCCCATCGATAACAATTATCAGCATTTTTCACAAGTCTCATACCTACTGCTTGGGCAATACCACCAACCGACCCTGGCCCGGGTATGTTCCCAGATACGGCCGCAGCCTGAGCGGCCGCCGCTGCTTGCGCTGTGGCGGCTTGCTGTTGCATTTGACGGTAACATTGCCGCAGATCAAATACCTGGTTTGGTGGAACTGTTAATTCGTGTCGGCCTTTAGTTTAAAATTAAAGACTAGCCTTGATATACGCGTTGGGATAGATCTTGTGAACGGCGTCGCCTGGGGCGCGTCCGGCTTCCCGGTCGAGATAATAACTTTGTACGAACACGGCGTGGTCGCTCAGACACTTCACCCATACGTCGCCTTCGCCATGGCACACAAGCTGGACGCCTTTTCCGATGTGCAACCTGGGGTTAGAACTAGGGTTAATTCAGATATCAATCATTTTCACTATCCGGATAACGGATATATCCTTATATTGGGAATTTATCTAACCGGTTAACCGAATAATAACGGCTAAGTGAGGCAATCGATTTCATGAGGTTTGCATGAAAAATACATCGTAAGATCATTACACAGTGTTATTGTAGATCTAGGGGTCAATTTTTTTCGAATTAGGTATCAGCGAAAATCAATTACGCATGCACGTACGAATATGTTTGCGATAATTCGATGTCATCCAGTTTCGCTCGTCAGCATACACTTAACGGCATATTGCCTCCAAGCGATCGAGAGGTAGGAGCCAACGCATGCTAAGCCCGAGACGCGATAGTTAGGTCAGCGATTATATCTTTCGTACCAGTCCTATAGCAGATGCGATTGTGAAGGCCAGCAATGGTATAGTCTGCACAGGGCCTATTGCAGATGCGATTTTTCAGGCCAGAGGAAATACAGGATCGTTGAAGACACGATAAATCAGGCCAGCGACGATTGCCGAGTGCGCGGCAATCAATGACCTCATTTCGCGATCATCTCAGCGGAAGATCGCGTCGCGTTACATTGTGCAAGTGCACAGACGAATTTCGCTGATTGGCAACACGCTTCTTTCTAATTGACCAATGACCATGACCACGCATCACTGTTAATATGACTTATTGAAACCAGGGATTTATTGAGCCCTAGATATTCCTGATTGAAACTTACTCAAAAGTGCAAATCGCATTGGCAACGATAATCTTGTAACCGGTTAACCGTCATAATTATACCCGAATATCGGGTAGAAAAAAACTGTGGGTTATCGGTTAACCATTATCCGGGTAATCCAAACCTAGTCAGAACGCAAAAATTCAAGTTGGATTGATCCGCCACCACTATGCATCTTTGCAGCTGATTCAAAATGACTCATGAAACTAAAAATAAGGACAATCTACCAAATTTATCCAAGTATACTGTAAGCTTATCACAAAACTTTAAAAAATACAAAGGACAGAAACCTGATACTTTTAATTACTATCATGCACATTGTGAAGACTTTACCTCGCTTTTTCAGATGCTTCCGTCCGATGGACATTAGATAATTGCCCCAAACAAAAGCGATCACCACCTAAACGTGCAATTGACAAACTTGGTATTCCCAATAAAACCGACCCCTAAATCAACGTACCCGATGGGTCCACATAACCGTCAACGGTCACAGCCGGGCACGTGCCTGGAACTTTAAATGTTTCTCCGACTTGCACGTCCATTTCGTACGACGTGATGGAACACCAAAATTCGGGAGCTAAAAATCACAATTACAGACACTTACAACATGCCAGAGGGTTAGATTTCAAAAGTGACAACTCACCCGGATGATTGGATATCGGAACGTAGTTCATATCCGAACCGGTGTTATAATACCGCGCGTTCACGGAGTTCATGTCAGGAGTGTACCGAGGTGTGTTGCCGGACCAATTCATTTGTCCGTCTACAAAAAAATTGACACCACCCGTCGAGACATATAGTACCATTGTGAAGCGATTCAACATTTATCAAATTTTTCACCGCGCATACTTCCGATACAAGTCTTTCACTGGTCAGATTAAAACGAAAATTGCAAGATGAATGATCAGCACTCTATTTTTTGTCAAGAAAGGTCACAAAAAGTACGTAGACCTCTTTTGACACAAATATATACCAAACTGACAGGACAGACCCAAGTACAGCTGACGGTTTGTCTCATAGATACGACGTATATAGTTTCTCGCAAGATAGAATAAATAATGTACCCCAAACCTACAATATAGTATCGAAATTTTATGAATAGAGCTATCGTCTGAATATTTGCAGTTATATTGTTGCAATACAGAGTACCAAAATTTTCACTATATTAAAACTAGCCATAGGCTTATGTTTGTAATACTTGTGGTGAAGGGATTAAAATCGACGATCAGGCACATAAATTTCTACCAAATGAGGATCTCTTCAAGAGGCACGGGGGCTTGCATGATAAAACGAGCGTCTCATACAAGATTTATTACAATAACATACTTCGTTGACTGTATTCCATTAGCCTTTGCGACGCGCTAGATATGCCTTGCGGTGGCGTGTCGGAGTTGTTTGAGGGTGGGTATCCCATTGTTGCAGTAGGGTTTCCTGATGTTGCTGCAATACGTGAATTTTAAAAACGGTCCAAGCTCGCAAGGAGACATCCGTCTAGAACCCACCATGATTATTTTTATATTCGTTCATGGAATGCTGATTAGTTGCGACCGTCTCTGGGATGGTAATCGCTGCACTACCCTGCGACTCTGGTTTCATGTCCCTGTAGTCTATAGACATTAGCGGCGCGGCGGGTGCTGCAAAAGAATTTCGCAGAACTGAGCCGAAGAGCTGTTCAAAGTGGTCTCAAATCACACTCATGAATGGTCAATGGTCATAAAATACTCAAGTAGAGGTACAACAGTGCCAAGTAGCATGTCAGCCTGTTCGGGATGACTGCTCTCATATATGTTTTCTTGCCAACAACCCATGAAATTTTCTCAAATCTCGGAGTGCAAATGCACTGCCGCTAATATTGCTTGAGAGTGGCGCAATTCCAATCCTAACAATGATGTTTATCTATCGCAAAACTACCACCGGCAAGATAAAATCGAAAGCTTCAAAACATGTCAAAGTAAAAATAAGAGTAGTCTGAAACAAGAAAAATTTGATTGAATTTAACATTATTCACTTGAATACTGATAACACTGAAGTATTTCGTTACCGATAGGGCTGGACAAAATCGAGTGGCCTAAGATCCGAGTGATTCAAAACAGAGCATAGTATCAAGTATTAACGCATACCGGATATTTTTATGACATCATATTAGTTTTGATGACTTCAAATTTATGCCATTTGAGACTACGAAGTAAATAATGCCACCAGTTTAACTTAATCAAAAATGGTTTCCAATTTCCATGGCCTTGCAATCATAGAAAGTACTACAGTACGGAAGTTTGGTCGCTCACCATTAACGAAATATCTCTTTTGGTGGTAATAAAAAACGTCGCCAAAGTCGCTGATTGGGAAAGTCACACCACAAACCTGTATGTTGCAAAGTTAATCCCGACAAATCAATCCCAGGAGACACCACACGCTCGTAGTGGTACGGGTTGATGCATACCGAATCGCACTTGAGATCAAAAGCGTATTTACAAATTTTAAGATGCTTCAACTCATTCTTATGTAGATCCGGCCAGCGCCACAGCCTGGCATATATGACGTGAGGAAAACCTTTTCGCCCGGCAACCTGAGGATTTCGAAAAACAAATATGGTAGGATCAATCAGTATCCGCAGAACAACGAGAAGTCAGAACAAACTTGTAGTCGGCCGTCCAATGTACGTTGTATTGTGACACATGTCGTTGGATGAGCTCCATTTGTTGTGATTGCGGTAATAAGTGCTTCCAACTCTTCCTTTTTTTCTTTCAGCTTTTTCACCAAGCTTTCAATGGCTCTTTTGGCAAAACTTTCACTCTCGCCTCCCTGCCTGCAATTACAGGATATTCAATAAAGTAATTTCCGTAAGCAGATAATTTACATCACAACACAATGTTATTGCCAGTGAAGCAGTGATGTCTGACATTGACAAGAAGCACCAAAATATATCAGGCCGGTGATTAGCTTTCGAGTTGCAGAGTTGAAATACCGTACTTGAAATACTACCCAAATGTTTCAAAATGAGCTATTTTAGTAAAAAATGGCTGATACTTGATGATTTTGAAGTCTATCATACATATTTCAGTACCAAACATGTCTTTATGAAATTATAATTACTAATATTCAGGTAGTACGTAAAGTTACACCAGTGTTGTGTACAGCACTTCAACATCCAAGCAAACATTTTCCTAGTAAGTAAACAGTCATTTGAATATAAGTTATCTGACTACCATGTAATGCATAACAAAATAAACTCTCCGTTTGAAACGCAACACCACAACAAACTATACCACTTGACAATTACTAACATTGGATAGATAGATAAATTATATTGGTCATAGCAACTAAAATCCCGTTGAGACTGGGGCTTCAATAAATTCAGGAGTTGCTAATCTGACGGCCTGGTAAAAGTGTCCAAATCTACCTTGACCAGTACATGCATATGCGTGAACACTTGGACAATATACTCCACCGTTGACAGTCCAATTAAAGAAGCAAAGAGTGGACAAAATGAATGAATCTCAACATTTCAGAAATAATTTATCACTAGTAAATATTGGGGCTAATAATATCCCAACTTAAAATTCATCTTATATAATTCCAGTCAACTTGGTCAGTACTACCGCAAATCTTTGCTGATCATACTCATGATGTTTTGCAATTTCTTTGAGCCAGGTACCGGTACAGATTATGTGCCTTGTGGTTCCATGTTGGCATTGAAGTATTATTGGAGATAGGACTACAAGCAGAATTAGAACGAATTCCAATTCACATACATAAGTAATATGTGTATGTCTACCTAAAATTGTGCATAGTTCATAAACATAGGTCTTTACAGATTAAATCTTGCACAAGTTACAGTATTTGGAATGTGGGAGTGTGATATTTTTAAAATCAAACCACAGAGTAGCAGCATGTCCCGGCTTGGCCTCCATGCATCAAAATGTACAAAATTAACTCAGAATACATGCAGCCTGCATCGACTTGCTATTGAATTCTCATATCACTCTATGAGAATATGGAAGTAGTATGGCATCTGTTTCATTTGTGACACATAACAATGATGACATCTGTGTGCTTTGCCTTTTGCCCCCTCAAAATAATAGATTTAGAATACTTTTATACTGCAATGTCATCATCAGTCAGATCACAAATAAGCTATGGCATCTTGTTATTAGTGAAACTATATCTGCACCCTACCAATTATCAATTCCTGCTGCAATGCAACCATGACAGTGTACGTAGAACTCCAATAAATAATATATTTTATGCTTTGCGTTACCTCTGAATGAAAAATTTGCATACAAGAGAAGTGTGGCTTAGATTATGACAAACTATAGGCCTATGGCTCACCTGTGACACAACAAACTGTGGACAATGCTTAAACAGGCGTCATTCGATGTGGTGGGGGTAAGCTGATGCATAGACATATTACTGGGTTGCTGAGATCCGCTTGAATCCTTATTATATACACCAAATGCCATTCAACAGTAGTGATGAAGTGGTGCTGATTAAGAGATAACAATTTAGCAATATGTGATAAAGAAGGTATCATATAAACTTACCTTGAGTAATTACCAACATTACACTACTGATAAAGCTGGAGATCTTCCGCTAGTCGCAAGACAGATTCACTTGGCGTAATAGCGGACATTTGTCATTATGATACAGAACTATAAAATATAATATAAATAATATACCGGAATGAGAAATACAAAGGAAAGGAAAGGACGTAGTTTATTTTTGTCCTTGATGTTTTTGCGGCATATACACCGACTCATGATAGAGACATACACACGATCTGTGCATATGCATACCATGAGGCATGAGTGCATGATGTGCATATGCCGCTGGACAAGGAAGCGCAGATAAAGTCTTTACGGCTTTCTAAGTCATGCACTACCCCTCCATGCTATCCCAGTAATGCATGAGTGCCAACCGGCGCCAAGCAGGGAAGTCATGGGTACCCGCCAGGTTGGAATACCGGTACGCTTAGCGTAATATATTTGGTGTGCCAAGACGGTTCTCAGCGTCACACCTGTGTGTAGTCAGTAGAATTTTTGGTCTGCACAACGACACAGATTCCATAATGGGATACCAGCGTTACTAATCAGGTCTTTGGTCTGACCCGGCCGAGGATCGAACCCACGACCCACAGTGGAATTGGTGGCAACGTCACGCGCAACTTTTAGCTTCATTACTTAGTTATTTTATGTAAGAAACCCTACTGTCACGCGCATCTCATTGCCGAAAACAACCACTGTTTCCAATCTGGCCCACGACCTACCGATCAAGAAGCCGGACGCTTCACCATTACACTATCTTGTCGGTTTTTAACTAACAGCAGATGTCAATATAGCCTACGATACAGTAGATGTAAATGTAGCCTACTACACAGAGATCTACATCTACTATGCCCCCTGCACCGGCTGCACGCAGTCACAGCTCTGACTTCTTAATTTCTGGAGGGCAAATATGTCGATGAAATTTTCATATGAATAGTCAAATCATACACATAAAGTGGACAATAGCTGGCTTGCAAGGTACACCAATGCCCAACTGTCCTGCACGTCTACCTACATAACGATAACATTACATATCAGCACAGGAAACCAAAAATCACGACTCACGAAAATTGGTGCCGCCGTTGCCGCTGCTCAGTTTGGTATTGCTGTAGGGAACTTACGATACTGCTCAGTGTAGTTGGACAACACAGATCAACAACAAATATGTGTCCTCGAGATTTGCTCAATGGTGGCTCCATTGTATTTCATAAACGAGTCGATAAGATGATGAAGGGTCGAAGTTGCCCTATGTTTATGAGTTTAGATCAGTGGTTCCAAACCTTCCTGACTTCCATAATTATCTCAACGGTGGGGTTACCATTTTTTGGAATCGGGAATGGAGGACACTTTTTCAAAATTTTCAGACTTAGAATACTGGAGTAAAATCCAGAAAAAATGGTAAATTTATCACAAAATTGTGGTCGGTTGACTAAAAAACGGTCAACTTTCCGGCTCAACTCTAGAAAAACAGTTTTTTTCTCACACTTTACGTTGGTTGACTAAAAAAAGGTCGTCACTTTCGTTCTAACCACGACTTTCCTATTTAGCGTCATTTGTGCCAATTTTCACTTGAATCCATCTATAGATAACTAAGGTAACTAAGGTAACTACTTACCTTAGTTATCTATAATCTATCCACTATATAGCTCTAAAAGCTGTAAAGGAGGACGAATTGCCAAAAAGGAGTACATTTAGGCGTCCTCGGAGGACATTTTCAAAAACGTGCATGTCCACATTCAAGTCGAAATACAATCCATTACTACTAAATAAATACAGTCCATCCTCAAGATTACCGGACCACGACTGACCTATCGATCTCGCTTCCCATGACATGCCGCCCTATTTCTTGTTGAATTCTTTTTCTATACTATCTTCTTTACTTTTCATTCAGTGTGCATGCCTCCTCTTTACATCGCCTATGCTTAGGTGGGTGTACGATTTCATAGACTACTCCAAGTCGCTTCGACACCTTCCTATCTTTCATTGTATCGCATTTTTGTGGTGTAGCCTATTGAACTGATAAAATTGCTAGTAAACCAATGATGATGATGCTGATGATGATGTAAAGAGGAGGCATGCACACTGGATGAAAAGTAAAAGAAGATAGTATAATAAAAAGCAAGCGATAAAAAATGAGGTGGCATGTCACGGGAGTCGAGATCGATAGGTCATGTCGTGGTCAGGTTATCTTGAAGGCGGACTAATATTTATTTAGTAGAAATGGCTTTATTTCGACTTGAATATGGACATGCTCGCCGACTGTCGAATAACCAGCGAGATAGTGTTCCACACATCAGGTCCGGCATATTTGATAGAGCGGTGATCTTTTTGGTCAATCATGTGATATTTGGACGACGTGGACACGCGTGTGTTATACTTGTGCGCTTTTGATTCCGAGGTAAAGAAGTCATTGAAATATTCGGGGCAATGACCGCAATGGAACTGATGCATAAACTTGGCGATAGTCACNAAATTATGATTCAAATATATGTTGTCGCACCCCTGTATCAGTTTTGACTCAAAGGTNCNCGGCCTNAACATAAACCCGAATCGCGNATTAATANTGATGAACCAAATTCCAACGTGCGCGTATATTAGAGTTAAATNTCTTGTATTACNCCTGCTCACAGCGCATATCCAACCCTGAGCTAACGCCAGATTACGACGAAAACAAAAGAAGCATACAAATATGCCAGCTTAAATCGTTGTTATAGAGCCACTGTTGTGATGTCTTATAACTAGGGCGATTTTGTTTGACCTAAAAAACAGAAGATTTTAGCCTAACAAATCAAAATTTTGACATTTATTGACCTTAAAAACGAAATTTTCACCAAATTTGATCTAGCGCGACACTTCTTTAAAGTTATTGAATAAAATTTGACCAGTAATATTTGTGCATATATGATGTGATTATGATCAGCGATCACTCACGGATTAAATTCACCGGTCTCTTGCTTCGGTTATTATAATCACTTTGTTGAAACATGTTGTCATTCTGTGACCTTCGCTAACGCTAACCCTAAAGATCGTTGCTACTCAAATATATTGGAACAGCTCGCGTCAGGCCTACCCTATAACTAAAAGAATAACTCCTTTCCTGACTTGTATGTGATCCCAAATTAGCATTACTTCGCGGGGTGCGATATTTTCCTATGCAGGTCGCATTCAATTGTGCCGCGGAGCTCAGATTGCATCCATTTTTTATTTGTCGCGCTAACTTTGTGTTAATTGGTCGAGGGCGCACGTGTGTTCAATGCTACTTAAGCGCGTTAGATTCCGAAGTGAAGTCAAATTTAGCTAAATAGAGGCCGCAACTGAACTAATACCGTACATAAAATCGGCAATTTGAAGTTTCCTCTTATGTCTTCTGTAAGACACCAACCTTTTTGAGAAACGATTCGCTGGTTGCTCAGTGCACACTGCACAGTGCACACGCTCACCCTGGCTTAGATTATATTTGCAGGTGAGACCATCATAAGCGTAAATGAACATCATCCATGAGCCATCTCTTCTCTCTATTTGTTACAATAGTGACCATTCTGCAATAGTGATTTCCAGAGGTGGTCAAAGTAGTCACCGTCGCTACTCAAGTAGAAGTAACGCCGAAATTTCTACTGAAGTGGAAATGGCGGTTCACAAGTAAGTAAGTAGGTATTCTACACCTATCTTTGCCTGAATATACTGACAGCTGTCAAGTAGAAGTGGTCTAAAATCATAACTACTTGATAAGTAGTGCGATGAGCAGGCAAATTCTACTTGAAGTACTTCGTTACTGACCACCTCTGGTGATTTCATATCAACTTACATAGTACAATGGATGCCGAACCTATCACTTATATCCAGAGTTGGTCAAAGTAGTCAAGAAAGCTACTCAAGTAGAAGTAGAAGTAGCGACGAAAAAAATCTACTCAAGTACAAGTAGAAGTACTTCTTTCATAAGCAACCTAAAACTACTTGAAGTATAAGTAGAATTGACTGACTTTAAAAGTACTCAAGTAAGTAAGTAGTTGTGAAAACGATTCTGATTGGATGGATTATAAAAAGGTGCAAATTGAGCTATGTGATAGGTGACGAGCTTGATGCATACCCGCAGGTATCCAATTTTCGATAGCATAAGCATTCGTCCACATCATGGGATGAAAATGATAGTATTGATGAGGAAATGCGATGCTAATCCTCTGTTTTCGCAAACAGCACGTTTTGGAAAATAGCATGGTATGGCGCCATTCCCATATTATAAGGCCCGCAGTTTAGTCGAAGAGCAACACGGAGAAGTTGTATAGGATAAGGTGTAAACACTTTGCGCTATTAGTAAACGTTAATAAAAAATATGGTGGACCGTAAAAATGCCATATTGTGTAGCTTTATTTCCAGAAATTGAAGGCATTACTGCACTTGCTTTTATACTTCAACATGTATGTTATCCGGACAAAAAAACTGATATTAATTATAATTCAAAGTATATGATACTGGGAATTGAAAGTGAAATATATAAATACTACTTCTAAAAGCAGAATATGTATTTCATGTTTTTAGTCCAGAAAGTTTCAAAGGTGGTATGCTAAAACAGCTCTAAAACTCTAAAACTAAAAAAAAAAGTCAAAGTCCACTCTTCCAGATTAGGACACGCCATGGACATATATGCTAGATTACGATATGACAAGAAAATGCTAGATTGCGAAACATCAGTTTCAAACGTTATGATGAGCCATATATACTGTGATTAATTATTTCATATGGGCGAAGGGCGACAATGTGGTGTGAACGGAACCACGCCAACCTTCCACCTAAATTATATTCACCGATACTTTCGTGAAATCATACTGGTCACTCCGTATCCACTGCGTGCGAAGCGCGACGAAAATTCTGTGCTTTACTAAACTTTTATGAAAATTAAATGTTAATACTCCGTGAAAACAGCTCTGAAATTCCTCAGGCTATCTTCCTGATTGGAAGATTGAACTACTTCTACTTGACAAACTGAAAATAGCGAAAAGTAAGTAAGTAGATCACAAACTATTAAGAAGTAGAAGTAGCGAAAATCATATCTACTTGAGTAAGTACCAGAAGTAGAGGAAAACTACTTGAGTACTTCGAAAAAGTAGAAGTACTTTGTTACTGACCACCTCTGCTTATATCTTCCAATCGCAGTAGTTCCTACCTTGTGGATATATCCTATCCACAAATCTACCTTAACCCCCATGATACTCGAGTAGTTTCACGTAAGTATTACTGACTAATGTCTTTCATTACCCTGATCATCTAATTAAATACATCAGCTTACAATGAGTTGTAGCCACCTGCTCTGTACATTGGAATGGCCAGCATATGCTAAGTAGAAATGATACACCGTCTTGGAAGAGTCATCAGCAAACACCAAAATTTATTTGGAAGAGGTAAAAAACAACCATAAATTTATCGAGAGGTTTGAAAACCGCAGACACATAACACAACAATATATAAATACAAAATGGTTTCAACTTGGACGTTTTACCATATAATACCTTAGTCTGTTCTAAAGTTGCTGTTGAAGAATTTAGTGGGTACTGGTCAATATTTTGCAACTGGTGTTGAAGTGGCTCAGCCACACACTTTGCCCTTGAATCTGCACCAGTTCAACAAGGACATAAACTTTAATAGGTTAACATCATTGCTTGTATGATGAAGTATGAAAGGCAATATTACATACACTTCGATAAGTCCTATTCATAATTGTGAAATTTATTTTGTACGGGCAATAGACCAGACTTGGGCTAAATCGAGTACCTGACTGATGTCGATCATCAAGGTCACGTAAAAATCGTTCAGTTCATGCTAGTACCATACCACAAATAATAATGTGCTAGTTGGACTTCACAGAAACAGTGCCCTTGGATAAGGCAGCATTGTAGTGGACATGTCACTACAATTTTGATTCCTTAAACACGAGTTGTTTGGTGCGCAAGTGTTGAAGGAGGACTTTATTGAAACAATTAATTAATTTTTGAACTTGAAGGAATAGATTGTTGCTGCATGACTCCAATCATATTTATCAATACTAGACTCCGATTTTGGTGTTCTAGAATCTCCGTGTCCAAATGTTTGGGTGTAGAGTACAACAGCAGTTTTAACCATCAAAATATTTTAGTAGCCATTGTAAAACTAGCGTTTTTGAATAGCAAACAATCAAGGCAAGATAAAACAGCAAAATCTCAAATGATTTGATGAGTCATACAGAAAATAACCCTGATTGTTTAAAGCACAAAAATATTATGGCATGGTGATACAATCAGTGCTATTCAGGATCAGACTTTCCGCAATATACTTCCGAGTACGATAAATAGTATAAGTGTTGCATCAAATTTGAAACATGAAATATTGGAAAAGCAAGAAATATGGCACCCCAGGAGCAATAATATGTTTAACAGTGCATAAAATTGACTTGAGATGTGAATAGGCCTAGGCATATTTTGCTCTATTTTGCTTCGTACCAGTACGTACAACATACAGGCCATTGGTCCACGCAAGTATACCGGTTCGAACAAAAATTAACTTCAGTCTTTACCCATCCATATTCTCATTTGTTCCTTGAAGATCCAAGTTAAAATGGTCTGAGGACCGAGCCTAATCCAAGCTGGAATAAAGCCTTTAAAAAACCCCATTGGACCGGCTTTGGCAACGTCTATAACACAATGCTTTACACTTTTGTACTGGCCTGGTTTTGCATTCATTAGCCTTGTTTTGACTACGTCCACTGGCTGTGTCATGCCGGTCGCAATAGTCGCTGCTATGAAACTGGCAGTGAAATGTGTCGTCATATTATCTTGAAATACGCTAGTTTTAAGAAGTGACTGCTTGAATTGATCGTAAAATGCTACTTGCCCATTAGTCATTAATATGGCCCTCAAGGTAGCAGTGTGTACACCAGAAAATAGAGATCTGAATCCTTCTCTGCGATAGACAACATACAATCCATGAAAAACGTTTCCGTAATTTCGCCGTTGTGATAATGGAAGTTTGATGTCACTTTGCATTCGGACGTTGATAACGTCACACGGTGTCCCGATGATGCCTCCAACAAAACCGCCCGCGCTTGCAAGCACCATCTTTTTGAATAATGTTGGATTCTTTTCAGAGTCAGATATCACAAGTGGACGTAGTATATCGTATATCCCAAATCGGGCTGTTGTATAGGTAAGCTGTCTTCCGACAGAAGCACTGACACCATTATACAGGGCTCGTGGTCCTTGTTCACGTATGATGGTCACAGCCATTTGAGATGCAGACTTTCCAATTTGCTGTGTTTGCAAATGAACCTTGATCAAATCAAGGGGATGAGTGAAACAGACAGCTAGCGATCCTGCAACACCGCCATGGTACCATCTTGGCGAACGGTTTATGTCTCTTTTCAGTGGCATCTTTACCAGCTAATAGTTCAGAAATTATGAACTAATTATTGCAAATCCGCACTATCTGCCATGTCAATGCAGCGATGGTATCTGTGGAAATATGATATCCACGATCATAATCATGCATCACGGTCATATAAAAGGTAGACAATTAGAGACTTTTACCAGATTTACAGACAGTATATGACCAATGAAATGAGATGAAAAATCAATTATTCACACAATTCACCTGTAATGATGCATACGAGCCCGAATATAATCAGTGCATTTTCTTTGAAACGATTCACCTCACGACATTAAGCCCATTTACATGGTGAAATTGTCTCGGGACTATGAGTCGGATTGATGAGACAGCTTTGTTTGAAGCCGACCCAAACGGCCATGGCGATGTAAAGGGCCTTAGTGACTTTGAGATATTGGCCTGTTTTTGCCTAATATGCAAACATGTCTATAATGGCATATACGAGCCTATTGACAACTGCCCTGCTGGAAAAACATAGATTATATTTCAACGTCATGAAGCTTTCCGTATCTTTTCATTTATACATTCATCAAAAAACGACCTGGTGTGGTGTCTACTCAAATCGGCTGGTCTACGTATCCCCGCAACAAAATACACATTAATTATATTTGATCGATCCATTTAAACAAATATTGATGCTACGCGGTAATTTGCATATCGTACGGGTTCGCAGCAAAGGAATACAACCACCATAATATTTGAAACCGAGGCTCTCGCATAAGTCGTATTTATTTACTATACTGAAGCTGAGTGAAGTCGCCTATTGTACGTTTTGATTGGATTTACTACACAGCATATTTTTATTTAACATATGCGTGGCAGCTTCACTAAACCACACGCGAAGTCTGAAGCACACGGCTGTTGTAATTAAACGCTGGTGCCTGATGCAGCTGCCTGCAGTTGATTGGCT
>ATSW01011580.1:0-15748 GCA_000444245.1 Botryllus schlosseri
GTTACTGGCTGGAATTGAACCAAATTTTGTGTGTAGGCTTAAATTTGGTAACCTAACAATTTTATCAAGTAGCCAGTACGATTTGAGAAAAAAANTCATTTTTGNANAGCCCTAATATATATCGCTGTGAGCGCGCGCCGTATCCGACATATATATATATGTTAGTTTTTTGTGATAACAATTGATTAGTCCTGTTAATTGAAGCATGGACTCGAATTGGGAGACACATATTTGGCAACACGCTGGGGATAGAATGATAAAGCTGCAGACGCCATTCTTAACCAAATNAAGTTCAATATGATGTGATATCCAATCATGTTTGATGNAGCAATGCTATCAGTGAATATTGTCCTACAGCGCTNGCATTGTTTAGCTTGGCAGTGCGGATTATCGGTTGTAATTCCGACCAAGTCTCGTTGACTCTAATAACAAACAGTTCTTTTGGTGGTAGACTCGGTTTCGGTACCAAGTATCGGCGGCCAGACGGTGGAGGGTATTTATTTTGTGNACAGTANAGTCGCGGCCCGTAAGTGATTCACGAANAGACGNNCCTTTGAGGACTGATGTTTATTTGCAAAACTNATTACTAGGCTGCGCTCTTATGCGCAAACAAATAGGGCTCTGCAGCGAATGTCCCGCAAATAGTAAAATAAATTATATGATATCATTCACAATAGAGTTACCTTTGNGAAAAGTTTGTTCGTAAATTAAATTATNGGGGTATTGTCTATATGGGAACATGCACCTTCTNTGTGCNTCAGACGGCGCCGTCGCACNTAATCAGTTTTAAAGGCGCTTTCTGCTTTTTTTACGCAGNGATTTATATTTGCGGATATTGTCCAATCCAATTAGAGTAGCCACTAAATTGTTCNCCGCATCTGCGAGCGACAGCGCGCGCGACGCATATTGGAAATTTGNGAAAATTAATAAAACTNTTTAACNGCCGCGGAAATCAACGATTAATCGATAGTCTCGGGATGGTACATATTTCGGAAGTCAGCCACTTCCATTTGCAAATTGGTCGCNGATGATAGTATATAAGCAATTGAGCATATGATGAGTTTCTCCGGTTTGGTGNGTAGCTAGCATGTAATACATCGGCGGCAGACTGCAAGCCTCTCTTGTGGTTTTACTACAGTGAAGACGTAATATCTAACATTACGCGAAATCCGCGATTTTATGGCCTGCGCNCGATATTGGANACAATAAATCGCGNCTATCTTTCACGAAGCCNTACAGCTATATACGAGCTTTTGGAGGAATTAACNTTCTCCCGTTCGCAGTTCGCTTCNNCAGNCGNNGCGGGGTTGGCGGAGTTGATTTTTGACCGATTTTTAAAACCCTAAATCGGCTTAATCTCGGCNGGTTTTACTTTCGGCGCCTTTGATTGCATTATAATGCGGCGCGGGTGGATTTCGAGAGAAAAAAAANTTTCCGNCGGCCTCAACCCGCGAAAAAAGCAGCGGCCGACTATTACGTAGCGTGCCGTTTTCTGACTTTGACAGCGNCAAGTTCCCGATGCGCATTTCATTATCGCNTCGAGNAGGAGTGGTTTATGAGTATGATACAGTCGACTACACNGNGAATGCTTTTAGCGNAGCCAAGCNCNGGTGATGTTTTCNCGANTGTAAAATTTTANAGGCGTACCCGGTCAGCGNCGCAGTGCAGTGTTTTCAGAAAAATTGGCGAGTANTCGCTGTTGATTTAGCCGCTGTACCTTGTCGTTACGAATGGAATTTATCCGTTTATAAAGTGTNNAGTGAAGANCTTGGAGGTACAGAACTTCAATNNACAATTNNATAGTATATTCATATTNATANTGAANTGAACCCGAATATTTTCGGCCGACACTCGTTATGGGTAATCGTCAGCAATTAGTCACCAATTCTCTACTAGTTGCTGGCGATTACCCCTGACGAATGTCAGCCGAATATATCCCGGTTCATTTCAATATGAATATACTATTCAAAGTGTTAAGTGTAAAGTGAAAGTGAAGTGAAAATATAAGACCGCATTTTGAAGATTTTCGGTTTTGCCCACATAACTTACTGCATACCTCACCACGAGTGTAATCCAATATCTGTTTTGCGGGGTAGATGTTGGTTTGTTACAAACTGGTTTAAATTTAGGTGTGTTAATGGTACACCCGTAGTCCGTATCGGATACTTCTGTCTCACACCGACAAGCCATTTCCATTTCGCGTACGCTCATTTATCAATATTTTATTGTCGCCCCGTTTGCTATATATCGTTGCCGACCCGAGAAATTAATATCTCTCGCCGTTCGCGAAATTACACGTATCCAATTCATCACATTCACCATTCCGTTAAGCTACTTGTGTAGCTTCTAACTCGTGTGACCGTTTGAGAGATTGAAATCGGCATATCTGCGTCATCATAACGGTATAATTTGTCATCATTTTCCTCGCGAATAAATTCTGGCGCTTTTGATGGATTGCGGGCTTCGCGGCGGGCCAGGTTTCCTCGCTTTAGCACTCGACTTCACGAAATCGTTCCGGAGAGCTCTCGAGATGCCACTGACTCAAAACCGGTAGCGTCTGATCCTATTAGCGTCGAGTGCTCGATTCGTAGCCGTTCGCTTTTGTTAAGCGATAAAGTGAGGGATTATAGCAAGGCGATCTTAGTGTTTTTGTATTATTATTAGTTTTAACTCGGGCCTGTCCTTGGGATAGACACAGCGCCTGCGGTTACCCGGAAAGCTGGATCTTAATGGTTGCCATGTTAATTACTCATTAGCTCAGTGTCGGGATGTGGTTTTTGTGACTGTCCGAGTCCTCAGCTTGGCCTATCACTGATACAGATAGGTTGTTGTTCGAGCACGGTTTTCATAGTATATGTGAGGTGGCGGATAATGAGCTGTGTTCTATAGTCAGTGCAAATACTAAATCGTAGTTTAAGTTCGTTGTGTGTCTTTTTATCTCAGTGAACTTTAACGGCGTAACGTAACGACTATGCTGGACTACATGTAAGTTTCGAGTGGTCCACTTGCAAGCCTGGTCATAATCCGGACATTCCATCGTATGAATCTCCTTACTTTACCCTAACTTATGCATTGTAACGTAATGGTAAATCCAGGTGGGACTTTAAACCTCTCTTTACTAATCCTCGTAAAAACGACTCAATATTGATCAATTTCTGCAGCGTTTCAATCAACTTTGCCCATGCTCTCTGTTCTTCCGCCAACGGTCAATAGTTGTCGTTCGGAAATGCACGTGATCTGCGTTCATCTGCGGCATGCCTTACAAATAGCTTTTGTTTTGATATTAGATAGTAATGCCGCGGGCATGTAAATACTATATATAGATTGCTCTGTATCGCATACGCCTTCTGCGGTGTGCGTGTAGCCACCAAGCCGGCAGAAGCAGGACGGATCACAGGAGATCAAAGGAAAGTCCCACTATTTAGATAACCATGTTATTCTGTGGGAATACAGCCGTATAGTATGGGTAGTGGGCACTGCGCCTGGTGCAGCCGTGGAGAGGATAACGGCTGTACTCTCTCTTTCTCTCCCGTTCACATTATCCAGATACGAGTGAAGCAAGGCAGACAATAAATGTTTGTTTATTACTGGTACCTTAATACAACCAAATTGTCCAATGACTTAGCAACTCGGTGAAAGTCTCGCATCCAATTTGTTATGGTGCATCCTGCAGCAACACAATTGTAGACATAGTAACCTTTTAAGCTAGACACAAGGTCATGTCAGTCTTCTGAATTCGCTTCGCTTGTTTACTAATACCGTCACCGAGCCGAGGGCATGTAAATCAATAGAAAATCGTGTTCGGTAATTCCTTCGAGATCCCTCGTTTGGGAAAGCAAATATATTAATTGTCGGTTAACTGCTGCGACTTATTCCGCCAGTGTAGTAAGTAAGCGCCATCGCGAGTAAGGTTAAATGCTTACTATCCGTCATCCGACTTTATACTTTATGTATGACATGCTGTATTTCGTAAACTGTAATAACTGTAGGGTGTTATTTAAATTCATGATCCACTATTTCCTCAATATCTTAAAGATATCTACCCCTTGTAATCCAGGAAGTAAACTATGTTATCCATGATGTAGAAAGACTGAAAATTGGAGGGGGCGAAAGTTTTTTAACACTGAAACGACATCATATATATGTTGTATTGTGACGCAACACACGTTTAACACGTCACATAATACCGTCTTTCGTCGCTTCTGGCTACGCTCCTTTTCTCGTCCATTGCGGTAGTATACGGATAGTTGGATACGCATTACTACTATGACGAAAAGTTTTAAGTGAAGGAGCGCACAACTATGTCAAACTTCATGCAATTTTCAAGGTTCATAACAATCTGTGTGAAACAAGCCGTTGCGTAGTTAACGGCCGATGAAAGCCTTCACACTTAACTGCTATTGGTGCATCTTCCTCTTTGAAGTGTGTGCGATGCCCTCTCTCGGCAACTAAACTGCAATATGAATAATGGATGTTAACAACAGTGTGACGTGAATTCTGGAGGCAATTGTTTAAACTTAACTTGAGCTTGGTAGTTATGTACATGTTAATTTTAAAATTGCGGACACCGCGATAGTGTGACTCGACGTTGTCATTCGCATCAAGGGATCGCACTACAAGTGTTACGTCATTCTTAGGAGTGAACCTCCTGGTATATTTTACTTTAAAATATGTACAAGTACATCTTCATTTCTTTCAGACCAGTCATTTTATACTAAACCTATGGAATACTGTATTATAGTTGAGATATCTGGCAATATACAGTAAGGACTACGACTTCTTTCGAGCGCCTGTGGTGTTAGCAGACTAACAAAATGTTGGTGAAATTGTCGAAACTACGTTTCCGGTGAGTATATCCTTCCACAGGACACGGACAGCATATAGGTGCATACTGTCGTTTCCGAAAATAGTACTGTCGAGTGGGCATAATCTGCCGCGATGGCTCAGTGAGTGTCGGACTCAGCTGGCCGTTTCGTGTGTAATGCCCTGCGGAATCTTAATTGGGGGTAATATCGACTTTCTAGTTTGAGGTGGGAGATTGCTTTGAAAGGACCACGGATCGCGAGGGATGCTTTACGCTGCGTGTCACAGTATTTCAAATCGGTCAGCACCAGCTTATGTTTAGTAACGTAACTTCATTAAACCTGGATATATTCTAGCGTGCCGAACCGTACATTAGTTGGCAGGAGATAGCAGCAATAGTGACATTACAGTTATGCCTTTCATCGACTATTTTACATTTTATTACTATCCATTTGACCAATATTTTTGTCGTTAGGGTGTATGTTTTTAAACTGGTTTGACCCAGTTTTTGGTAATTTCGTTTCTCGTCATATGTACTCTCAACGACCCGACCGTTTCTAGGTATATTTTCGAATGTCTTACCTAACATTCACGGGCGTCAGTTCGAAAGTTATGTATATGTCATTGGAACGGGTCAGGGGTTTGCGTTATCTGCCAAACTTAACCTTCCCCGCCCGTCTCTATAGACACAGACGTCTTATCTGCGTTCGCCGCGTCTAATAATTGCAGCCAGTTGTATTTTGATTTCTCATGACAGCGATGGTTATATGTTTCAATTTTTCAAGTGTAGGCCGCGTCCGGTGTTGTCTGTTTATGTTGAACCGCACGGTCACCTCGGTGTGAACAGGTGTGGCCTCAAAGTGTCGTGTTCCAATATGAGTGCTAGGGATTTAATTTCTGCATTACCTAGCCTTCATGTTATAATGCCGAAGCATTACGCCGATATAGTCCGTAAGTAACTGACACGCTAATATCAACAACCGTTGGCAACGCGCGTGACTAAATGCGTCTTACAACAGCATGTATTTGTCAATTTATAGTTCAAGCGAAATACCTGATATTTTGTTTTGTTATGGCCAAGAAAGTCTGCATTCGGATGGGATAAATTGCGTGCGGGTCCCTGCGTAGTATTTTAGCCTTAAGTCGACGGTTACCAGATTGGATTTCCGTAGCCGCAACTCGATAGCGACCACAGCTTGAATTGAATAGGTGTTAGTCGGGGCTTAGCCTCGAATTTCCACTCGATCAAGGCTGAATGGCTTTTTTATTTCCGTGTGATCTCGTAATCTTGGACCGCACAACTTCGCATTGGCGAATGACCAATGAATTCCATTTCTGATTGTCTGCCAACTCAGTTGGTATATTGTGATCGCCGCACTGTTTTGATGTCAGTTAGTATAGTAGGCCGTGCGTGTCTTTTCCTGCTAATTAATCTCTCGCAGCGACCAATTATCAAAGAGTTTATCAGTACGTAACAATAACATTTTGTCAACATGTCGCGCGACCCACGCCCACTAGACGCGCGAGTGGTTACTTTTACTGGAACTGGCCACTGCATTGCAGCAGGTCCCGCTGGACGTTGCCAATAGCAAGACTTGATTTAGCCTGGATCGGCGGGTTACTTTTCCTCCTAATGGCGTGCAGTATCCACTTGAATCGGCGCTTGAGATTACACGGCACGCTGGAATCGCTTATTCTTTGATTCGGAAAAGATGCCCCTTTAAGAGCATTACTACTCTCTTCAAACGTTGCAATCGAATTAATTTAAAAGTGCTTTGTTTACCCGTTTTTTACGCGGATTCACTTCAAAACGGGTTGCGCGCAAATCTGCTTCGTTTTTATACTCTGTCGAAAACATGGCCTGTGTTAACTGTATCGAGGCTTTTCACCCCGCGTAGATCAACCATAGCGACTTTAGTTATACAAAGCAGCACACAATTAGTACGGCAGTTTCAGCGACGCGTGACAACATAGCTCATTGAATTCTCGCTTATGCCGCCAAGTATAGATTTTCTTTTTCAACCGCTACTGGGGCACCAACCTATTTACACACCAAACCTAGTATCACATCGCGGTCGCTAACTATTTTCCCATCTGCTTCATCCGTATACACGGTACACCTGTGGAAAATACTTCTCTTGGTCTGTTCTTATTTGCGAGGGTTCCGAGTCGTGGTCATGCTCAAGCATTCGGCTTGTTGCATGGTGTGGTTTAGCTAATAGTAATAAATATTTTGGATATTGACTCGCCCTAGCCCTGCTTTGGAATCTTGAATACCAAGCTTGAACTGATCAATATAGTATTTTATACATTACGATAAAACAATCACATTCACTAAAGGAGCACCTCAGCAGTGCTGATTATAAGTGTTCCACAAAGACAAGAGTTTCACGCCATGTATGGTATATTAATTTTCAGTCAAGGTAATGGTGTCTGTCCTTGCCGAGATGATCACAGTTTTACGACTTTAAAATCTCAATCTGACTTAAATTGATACCATTTCCAAATCCAACCCCATCAATTGCACATCAAATTTGTACAAAGTTCAAACTGGAATTTCAAATGTTATGAATGCCCTGACCTTATCCTAATTCGTAACAATAATGAATCCAAATCTGTTACAACCAGAACATAGATCGAAATTCGGAATATGGCTTGAGAATCAAACAAAATGTAGGAGAATTGAACTCTGCAACAAATAGTTCAAACTAATATTTTTGTTGTGATCTTACCAAGCAATACCGCAGATAATATAATAGATAGCTTCTATATTATATGCATAGCTATGTTTCCCTTTCCAACACTTACGGATTCTAACCCAGTCGAGTGCTTGGGATGTTGTTATTACAAGTTGGCCTGGGAGCCACCTCACTCTCGCTGTAAAATTTGGGCCATTTACCCTTTGTACTACTTAATGTGTATAAGAGACTGGATCTATTCTGTTGTAAAATTAGCTAATTACTTGAGAAGTTAGTGAATGGACAGGGTTGGTTTGAGAATATAGCAGTGCATTTGTTTCACTTCAAATAAATAAAGGCGGAAGGTCTCTTAGGTAGGATTTTCCGGGTCATTGATGGGAATCGGATTTCGATTTTAGAGCTATAGGTAAGACCGCGTAATAGTGCTCGGATCGTGGATTGTTTCAATTGAGGATTAGCCTATGATCTAACATTGCATCGTTTGCAGAAGTTGCATTTTGAGCAAAAAGACATAGCTTTCCATTTATTGGTGTTCCTTGTTCATAATATTGTAATCAAACCATGTAGTTGGCGTCCACGAAACAGTATATATGCCAATGATTTGCAATGTTATTAGAGGCAGAGTTTTGAAGTACGCTCATGAATGCAAAAGATAGGTTTGAGGATTTGACCTATCTGTTATGTACCCAGCAAGTAAGCACCCCAAATTGTATGGAATTCTGGCCATTTTGGTTTGGCATCATCTTTGATATTCAACGCCATTGTACATCGTCAATATAACAGAATTTTTTGTCATCTTTGACCAATTCACTCGAGTTCCCTTGGTTAGAACACCATTCAACGGGGATGCACATGCACAGTGCAAAGGCTCATGCAAGAGATAGTAATGTCATTCTTTCGTCAAGTTACAAAAGATGTGAGGCTTGTTTCCAAAATTTAACACTAGCCTATCACACCACTTTGGCATCAAATTCTGTTTTGTCACGTTACAGCACATTCTTCCCTCACACAAGTCATATATTTACCTTATTTCTTGCACAATCATGCCATAGTTTGTTTGTATTTGTACGCGTCGGGTCTGTTGCAGCGCAATATTTGCAATGTATACTGCATTCATACTATACGATTCTTTACCGTGGCCGTTGTATTTCAGCAAGAGCAGTGACAGCGCAAAAGCTAAGAAGAAGGAAGCGGCCAAAGCAAAGGCTCAGGAGGACAGCGATAGCGAATTCGGTTTCAATCACGTTCAACCAAAGACTTCACATTCCATGCCTTCGAAGTGAGATTCTATATTGGCTGTGAGAGTTTTTCATTGCATTTACAATCGTCAGCTCATGAGCACCATGCCGTCGTTTTACTCAAATTTGTTCTAGCTACTAGGATATATGTTAGTGTAAAAGTGTGACCTGCAGTCTACACTTACGATTTAACATTGCTGCCAAGGCTTAACCTTGGACGGACAACACTTATCCCTAATTTTAGGTTTGATTTTTCTGTACATACCTACTCATTATGAGTGCGCCTTTGCCCCCCTGTTTAGTGATTCTAAAGCAAGGGAGCGCGAAAAGAATGAAAAAAAGAGCACAGTTCCGAAAGCTGCCACTCAAAGCGGCACGTTGAACAATAATAGAACCGATAAGAGTTCGAAGAGTCCTCAACGAATGGATTTGTCTCCNGAAAAAGCGCGGACCCCAAAACACAGGGAGGATACGCAACAGCGAGCGCCACCTTCACAAACACAAAGCCCCCATTCTGCCAAAAACCATCACAGGAGATCCGCACAAGGTAAAGTTTGAAATCACTCTTTTGAGAATCTATTTTGTGACCCAGTCAATAACCGTATTCTACAGATTTTTATCTGTACAGTCAGTTTATTGAGCTTATATGCGGTAAGGTTATCACGGTTAAAATGAGTGCCAGATTTGTTCCAAATCATTCGAATATCGAACATATCTTGTATGCGCCTGCATTATGCAAGCATTTTAATGAATGTTTCATTGTAATCTCATGATTACATGTTAAATATCCCATGCTCCATCGATGTCCATTATGGATTACGTTATTTTTAGATCCGAGNCATGTTGTGCCTCCTTATCACGGGCCCGCGGTACCTAACGTGCAGCCATATCCTCAGCATAAGCAGGCTCGCAGAGAGAATGGAGAATCAGCATACTTCTCGGACACGTCGGGAGCTACTGATAACAGGTAATGGAGTTATACTATCACTCTCAAGATAATACCCATTTCAGTAGATGTTTTAATCTGTAGTATTCGGGTCACGGTAGGGATAGACACGGTAATTTTGATAGCGTAATTAAATTTACTTTACACAAGAACCCGTCCTTGCAAATTAGCTTTGTATGGCCTCATGTTTGATCTGTTGATAACATAGTATTGCGCTACGTGTTACCTGTAGACTCGTGTTACGGTGAAAGGTGTGAAATAACACCGCGCTATTGCGTTGCAGCAACCCCAACGCGCAACGACCATTAACTACAGAAGAACAGAAGAAAATACAGCGTCAAAACTCATACGTGAAGCTTCATAACTGGGTCGTTAATCAAAAACTGAAACAGCAATCAGGCAGCACCTTGAATTCACCGCAAAGGTATGGTTTGAGAATAACATTTCTAAACAGGCTTTGCTTTCTTTCTCATTCTACAGTCATAGCGTGGTCTGTGCTAATGGCTGTGAGTAGAGCTGGATAGTGTGATTTAGATTTATGTAGGCTATATCTTGTAATGTGAAATAATTACGATGTAAAAAAGGGCTTGATGGCTCAATGATCACTCGTAAATATCTGGCTATATTTGGATTTGTCATTAATGTTAATGGCCTTGTCATCTGGCTTGTGGGCGATGAAACATTTCCATCAATGAGGCATGCATGGCTGTGAAGATCATTTTATGTGATGAGTCAATGCTGATATCTGCCTTCAAATAATGTTTAAATTTTTTATCTGGTATATTTGTGTCCTGTGTTATTCATTTTTTCTTATTGGAAACACAATTAAATAAGCTTAGTTTCATGGGTTTTTTGTTGATTCGCAGAATTCAACAACCTCCTACCAATTTCGACTCGGCAAGCGAATTCAGCTCGGTCAGCCAACAATACCCGAGAAAAAAGTAATCTTTTTTTGAATTGCATTGCTCTTTTTCATGCCAGTGCCTTTGTTTTTAATGCTTATATGCTCCAGATCAGACATGGGGTAATCGTGATTAGTAATCGTAATCGATTACGACGATTACAGCATTTTCAAGTAATCGTAATCGCAATCGATTACATTCGAAAAAATTCCGAAGTAATCGTAATCGTAATCGACTACTTCCCATATCTAATCGATTTCTCTGTGAAAGAACGATTACTTTTTATTTGTACAAGGACTATGACATAAACTGAACATTCGTGAACAAGGAAAAGATGTTATACCAGGTTCGTTATACCAGGTTCGTGACAGCACAAACGTCTGATTTTCAAACGCCACTGCTCATTATTACGTCAGAAGCAGCCTATTAGCTTTGCGCGTCATTGTGTAAGAAGTATCCACAGTAAATAGATATTCGATGTACCTACGTCGTCCATTAGTCTGATTGTAAGAACACCCGCCATGCTGTATATCAGGTTATCAACGCGTTCCACACGCCACTTCCTCGCAGCAGTATAATTTATCTCCGCTCTGCCTTTAGTTTAAAATAGTACCTTGTGTGTTGATGTTTGGTTATGGTTATGCTTATGCTTAGTTNAACGCAGTTTGACCGTTGCTGCTTGGCGAGCAGTAGGCCTATCCAGTATACGTACNNACACCGGACAAAGATTTGAAATTTTNTACNCGTCAAATAAAACATTGCNGTTTCCACNACNAAGCNGTAAAAATCAACAGCTGGTGAGTGGTGATATATATATCATANGCGAGCNGTTTTGCCATTTCTCGTAACGGCAGCTTGCAGNACAATATCTGTATTAAGTTGAAGGCAGAATTTTANGTTCGCNTCNTCTTATTCTCANATGACTCTACTTNAAACNGGCGCCTATCGTTATNTCATAATTNTTTATTCAACATTGGGACCTGCCGCCANGGCCNTGGNCTTATATATCATGNTAGCGTGGGTTGTANCTGNAACCAGGACNAAAACAGCAATTCGTCNCCCAGTCNAAACGTTGNTCTTTGGCCCCCGTAGGGTGNTAATCTCAANTTGAAGACTGAANTTCGTNAAGAAATTTAGTAATTGCAATATNTTACTATTNATTTTTAATCCTCTCTCAGCCCGCGATGGTNAGATATACCTGTAGAGTTTATTTGTTTGAGGTAANCATGNTGTTTGTCGACTACCNCAGACATTTNCACCNGGCCGATTTNATGCATTTTCGATTCCGTATCTGCNGACTTGTAGCACGGCCCANTTCTAAGCGTTTTNTANGANANCGCTTACGTGGATGAGGCGGCNAGGAGGAGCCTAGATAAACCNCCAACACTTAANTAGNAATTCCGAAGTCGACCTCGTTCAGACTCGAACCCGCAACCCATTGGTGTTGCAGCCGTGGATTATACCACTGCGCTATCTCGCCACACAATTACCTACNTGTAGAGCTGGGGCAACNTAATTCATAATTANGACCNCTGGTTTCTTGTTATAATNACTTTAGTGTATGTTCTTAATTCGTGANCTCCGGTTTGNTATATAATCAAAAGATATTGTAGTGGCTCAAACGTAGCAGACTAAAAGAAAAACTTTCGTGAGACGCATAAACAAATTGTCATGTCTTTATATCTGACTGCATGTCTAGCAACTCAAGTTGTAAATTACTATAGGGTCAGTGGCCACATTAACTACAATAGGACTTGAAAACATTTTCATCATGGTTGAAAAGCATTCATTCAATGCGGCCGTTGAACTTAACAATCAAGTCAAATAATNCATTGGTTTGCTGGTCAGATAGCGTTGTAAAACGTGTTGTAACACCNCCTGCACTTAATTAAGTCTGGTGATGAGCAGACTTAAATTTGAGTGCCGATCCAGACGCATTTGNGTGTGAGCNTACTTTTTGACGNGAGTNGAGTAACGAAATCGTTNCTGAGTAGAGAATCGCTACTCGACACCAAAGNAATTGGTCTTCANCCTAAATTATAAACTCCANATTCCAAGCAAAGCAAGTGAAATTNTTGAATATCATTTTTTTTGTTATAGANTGATTTTTTATTATTTTTNTTGGATTTTCCAACGTCAAGGGGAGCCGCAAGTTGGCTAGCTGAGAGCCACATGCGGCTCTCGGACCCGCGGTTGGCAATCATTGATCTAGAGAGGATTATCAAGTTAATTAGATATCTTGAAAATACTCTATAACTTATGTTGGTTTACGAAATACTTTTTGAGTCCCCTTCGAGCTCGCTCTCCACCCTATTGGGAAATTTGGGGTGCGGCAGTTATAGCCCTGGTAAGAATGCAAATCGTTGGGCGCGATAAATTTACCTCTATGAAAATGGGCAATGAATACATTATGACGTAACAAACAAATGACGCATCTTTTTAAAGGGAGTTTGCTATCTCATTAGGCCTTTTCAGCGCAACCCATATATTGTCTTTCAACATAGCTTCTAGTATGCAAAATAAATGTAATCGTGAGTAATCGTGATTACTTTTCCAATGTAATCGTAATCGACTACTTCGTGATTTTGCTGTAATCGTAATCGTAATCGCGTCATTCTGAAGTAATGGTAATCGCAATCGATTACATTCATGAAGTAATCACCCCATGTCTGCTCCAGATTGCCGGGATCCGTAATTGCTTATTTAAGGTACCTTGGCATCACCTGCGAAGTGCTAAAATGCATCACCGTTGTCTTGATGTTGTATTGTTTTTTGACAAAAAGATGGCCAAATATTGTGTTAATTTGTTTGTGTCGTCACGTTCAGGTAGTGCAATCTGCAATTTTTGATAGTAGTCCGAATTCTTTGTTCCTGTAAGCCGTAACTGTACATTCATGTGGGATCTAAGTTATTCTCAAGTTTCTGAGTGTCCAAATTACCTGCATGTTAACCTGCTTATTTCTGTGCTTTGCTGTATCCTGATGAAATCATATCAGCTGTCAACTACCGAATTTATATTACAATCCGTTCTTGAAATCAACCGATGCAACTTCGTCCACTGTGGCTGTTTGGTAACTGTTGTCGTTAAACTTTGTTGGCCCAGGCATTCTTGGAGCAACCCAAAAGTACTCCATAACAATGTGTGTGTTATTTGTAAAATTAACTGCTGTTCACAGCACGGCAATGGGTAATCGCGGAACCCCAAAGTCCGGCCCTCCCTCGAGCAGACGATACAGGGCTCGCACTTACAATGAATATATGGATCCCATGGAGGTCGCTTCGAGCACAATCAGCATGCCGCCGATACAAACCATGAACAGAACCCCGAATCACCATCCTGCGGCCCGAACATTGCCGAGGCCGATATCTTCAGAGGTAAAGCGATTGGCAAATATGATACAGTTGCTATCAATGTGTCAATATGAATCCATTCGTGGTACAGAACTTAGAATTATTCACTGAAAGGTTTTTCGTCGACATTCATCAGTAGTGAACGTCAGTAATATGGTGAATTATATTTGAAATGTAGAAAATCTCTTTAGACCTTCTTGGAGGTACAGAACTTCAATATACAATTGAATAGAATGTTCATATTCAAAGAAAGTTGAATATTTTTCGCTGACACTCGTCAGGGACAACCATCAGCTGCTAGTAGAGAATTGGAAAGATATACAATGTTCTATACAATTCTCTACTAGGTGCTTACATCTACCCCTGACGAGTGTCTTTACGCTATGACTCGGACTCTACTGTCACTCCCTGACTCAGACTCAACTCGAGTCAAAACCATAAAAGTAAAATTGACTTGTGACTCGGAACCTTGTGACTTAGTTACAATCCTGCATTGTATTAGTGGGTTCGCTTTTAGTCAATCATATAACTACATGAAGTTTTTGCTATATTCAACATGAAGCCGTTTCCGGTTCAGAACGTCCGCAATTCCAATCGCCAGCAGCGCCGTTCCGGATCAGCAAACAGGATGACATCGTCAAAAAGTGCGGGAAATATCGTCGCGGTGGATCAGTACGGCAGCCCGGTGTCGCCCAGGCAGGCGCCAAACGGAAACAATTTCGACCGGACGAAACGCGCCAAATCGGACTATATTCACCAAAACGACGACGATTTCCAACAGCAGTATCTGGCGAGCTTCAGAGAAGCGCAGTCCAAGGAAAACCGAGCGTTCCGCGCCCCGAGACAGCACAGGCCGCAGTCCGGAAAATCTAGTAACAGCAGCAACGGCGGCACTCCGAGACGTGCGATTCCAAGATCTGCGGTTTCGCCTAACGATGTGTTTTCGCCGATATCAAACGAATCTTCTGCCCGAAGTAATCGTAACGGACAAGGCCAGGTAATCGCAACCAGCGACGGTCAGAGTTGTCAGTCTTGCTGCATGCGTACAAGTAGAATTAATGCCGTAAATTACCGTCAGTTACAAATAGAAGTAGCGCTTTCTAAGACATTTCAAAACTACAAGTCGAAAAGATTTTAGAAGTGATCTGATTGTCACCCGTTGCAATGCACTTTATCATCAGCGGTGGTTAATAATTTTTTTCCCCCAAATAGGTTTTCCGGTACGACACGCCGCCTAGCAGCACTCTATCGCCTAATCCGGCTGCTCACCGCCCGCACGCGTTGCCATATTCGCCCACAAGTCCCGGTGGCAGCATTGAAGTGAAGCATGTGAACACGGTATGATAATTTTTGGACGTGCTCTATCTATTTTGAGAATTACGTGAGAAAATCGGACAAGACAGTGTTATTTCAAGTAAAAATACTGACCCTATCCGAAATAAATTCACTCCGGTTTCGAATCAGGGAACAGCAACAAAAACAGCCTGCCGAGTTTGTGAAATCGCACATCCGTGAGACTTCTCTCTCTTTGTCTCTGGTGGTTACTCCACATTAGTGCCTAGGCTTTTTAAGATCCCACTATTGGTTACTCGTGTTATTTTTGTCACCTATCGTAATGTAGGCAACGTAATTATATTGTTTCAAAACAGAAGATTCAATATCCTTGATTCAACGAAACTAGGAAGTTTTATTGATATATTTTTTATATTCTTCGCTGAAAATCCAGTGCTGTATAGTTTTGGAATTTGGGATCGATTGTTGCTTTGAATGTATTATGGTTTGCGGTTTGAAAAGAAGTGATTCTGAGAC